>JALPQI010000998.1:0-161787 GCA_025490895.1 Thaumatotibia leucotreta
GATTCATGTACAGGGTGCTCCTGCAAGAGCTTAGGGGCAAAATGACGTAAGTTAAAGGACCCCGGGCCTAAAGTATGGAAAATGTGGTTTCAGTCAAATCTTCTGAAATTTTGATATGTTATAGATTTCAGTGCCTGAACAAAAAACTCTATGGATGCTACCCACGGTTTCCGGGTCCCTTTCCATGTTCTACTCGATTTTGTACCAGATAAAGTAGTACTTAGTTCTACTTCCGGTCTATTTATATAAACAATTGACATTAGTTTGAACCTTTTTTGTGATAATTCTGGTTAGTTAAAGATATAAAACGTCTACATACAATGCCGGCTGAGTTCAGCAATCGCCACAATTAATACACACACGGGACTCATTGTTGAACTCAGCCGGCATGTTGTTCATAGATTCTCTGAACGAAATAGCAGATTGAATTTTTTCTTCGTTGTTTTCTGGTAGGTATCCGCCGCAGTGCACGAAAAACAACAGCATTATTACATACGAAGCAATGTCCTCTATTTAAAAGTAGCGCTATATTTTCTAATGTTTGAATGAGTTCATATTTAACAATGTTAAGTAGGTATATTATAGAATCACACATTTAGCTATAAACGATTAGTCAATCACGTGCGTATGAAGTTGACATTGTAGACGTTTTATGTCTTTAACTAACCAGCATTATCACGAAAAAGTTTCAAACTAATGTCAATTGTTTAAATAAATAGACCCGAAGTAGAACTAAGTACTACTTTGTTATCTGGTACAAAATCGAGCAGAACATGGAAAGGGACCCGGAAACCGTGGTAGCACCCATAGAGTTTTTTGTTCAGGGCACTGAAATCTATAACATATCAAAATTTCAGAAGTATTGACTGAAACCACATTTTCCATACTTTAGGCCCGGGGTCCTTTTACAAATTTTGTGGAACACCTCAAATTGTTTTATAAATATTTTCTAAGTTGTATATCCCACCTCCGGCATGAACAAACATCGATAACATGGAACTTCGGTATTTTTTCTTTGGTATATGACGTTTAAAGGTGCATTTAGATCAAACGAGCATTCGCTCATTCTATCCCCCACTCTACGAAATTCGTTCGTTACACAAAAAGGGATTCGTCGAAATTCGTTGATTTCGTCGTGCGCGGGTTGTCGTTCTTACGGCAACCCGCTGGAGGAGTTGGGGTGGTGACAGATTTATTCTTACTGCCGTCACCACACGGCTAAATTACTTAAATTACTGATATCCATACGCTACGGTAACTTACCATACCTGGGTGCTTAGACAAGTTGCCAATCGCTAACGCTTAGTCGTCAATCGTAAGCGAAAGGCAGCTAACTGTCTTTGTCGCACTAATATGCAAGAGTGACAGAGAGGGAAATCTACGATACGCTACTAAGCGTTAGCGATTGGCAACTTGGCTAAGCATCCTGTACCCTAAATTCGAGTTAAAACGTCGCCCTGTATAGCGGAACCCGTGCTTAATTGGCAAGTAGGTGTTTAGGGTGCCGTAGTCAGTGCTTTTAGCTAAGGAAACAATAGCTATATGATTTAATGGATGGGTAGCTTAATGTAGAGTGAAGGGGTTCGTTTTTATGTATCTATAGATTTTAAATGTGTTCGGACATTTTTTAGGAATAAGTCCAAGTTTCAGTTAAAAGTTCCATATGAATTGGCGTTTTGTATGGAGAACATTGTAAAAAGTCAATTTTTCATGCAATGAATTTTGTGTACCTATATTTATGTCAGATCACATCCTCACCGTACGGCAGTTAATAGAAAAATGTAATGAATACCAAATCCCACTATACACAGCATACGTGGACTACAGTAAGGCATTTGACTCGCTCATTCACGAGAAGATCTGGGAAGCCCTGAAAGAGCAAGGCGTAATGTTGAAGTACATACCTACGCATAATTAAGAACATATATACAGCGAGCACCGCTAGAATACAGTTGGAGGATAAGGGTGATCAGATCAAAATAAACAAAGGAGTAAGACAAGGTGATCCCCTCTCGCCTAAGATATTCTGTGCAGTGTTGGAATCAATATTTAGGAACCTAAGCTGGAATACGAATTCCAAATAAGGGATCAAAATTAACGGCAAAATACTAACACACTTACGCTTCGCAGATGACCTAGTCATAATAGCTAGAACAGCGGAAGATCTCCAAAACATGCTCATAGAACTGGCTAAGGAAAGTGAGAAAATGGGGTTGAGAATGAATGTAGACAAAACTAAAACAATGACCAACTCCACAAAGACACCTATTGTCGTACACCGGGAAACCATTGAATATGTGGATGAATATATTTACCTGGGGCAAACAATATCCATGGAGAACCAAATCGATAAAGAGATCACAAGAAGAATTACTAACGCATGGAGACGATACTGGTCCCTAAAGGAAGTAATGAAGAATAAAGATATAAAAATGTTCACAAAGAGAAAGCTATTCAATGCATGTGTTTTACCGGTGGTGTTAACTTATGGCAGCCAAACATGGACCTTAACAAAAAGCAACCTACATAAACTACAAGTCTGCCAAAGGTCCATGGAAAGGAGCATGTTGGGAGTTATCTCTTATGAACTTGTTTCTAATTCTGTCACTCAACTTAACTCCAATTGTTAACATATAATTGTTTTACTCCATTTATCCTTATTTCGTACTATGTGACCAGTCCACCTCCATTTCAGTGACTTTACGTTGAATGATACATATTCAACACGTGTCTTATCTCTTATGAACTTGTTTCTAATTCTGTCACTCAACTTAAGACACGTGTTGAAGATGTATCATTCAACGTAAAGTCACTGAAATGGAGGTGGACTGGTCACATAGTACGAAATAAGGATAAATGGAGTAAAACAATTATATGGTGGTTTCTGAGAGACAGGAAAAGGAAGAGAGGCTCACCAAAGGCAAGATGGGAAGATGAAATAATTAAATTCGTGGGTGCACAATGGACAAGGCTAGCAAGAAACAAGGAAGAATGGGCAATGGAATGGGAAGGAAGAGGCCTTTGCCAAACGGCAAACAGACCAAACCGATGTCTCGATGTCTGAAATGAAATAACTGTAAAATCTTACTAATAATTTTAATTCAATTACAACAACACTCAATAATTTATGTAAATTGTCTGAATAAAGGCTTATATTATTATTATATTCTTTATTCCAATATTTCCAATTTCTCTTTTTATATTATTATTATTTGTATCTCCTTGAGGATCACGGGCTTACAAATCCCGGTTTTTTGATAGGCTTGCGCGGAGATACAGATCCAACACATAGAGGCCCTTTGGAGAAATTTGCTGTGTTGTACACCTGCTGCAACCCATTCACGGGCACAAATACATATCCGTAAACCGGTCCCAGCAGGCGCATAGAGACTATTGAGAAGGAATGGAAAAGACTAATGGGCTATGGTGATGGAGGATGGATGGATCAGAAATGGAGCTATAGAAAAGAGGTCCGGACACCTGCCATAACATTGATTTCTCTTTGCTATCGAGGCAGGCGGTGACTCGCCGCCGACTAGATGGGCCCCCGTAAATGCCGTCACAAGAGACAGCCAGGGGCAACACCGGAGTTGGCGGCTCAGGAGTGTAGAGAGGTGTACACCGCTTTCTGCGCAGTGGCTTGATATTATTATTATTATTATATATTTATGTCAAAATCAAATAAACCAAATTTTTAGACACAACTCTAAGACGTGTTTTGTATATGTCTGTTTCCAAAAAACTAAGTTCTATAATACGTTTATATCTATTCGAAACATATGTACCGGCACCAATATGCAAGACCTTGTTTTCAAAGCTAGAGAGCAAATTTAGAGAGCGGATACCAGGTAGCGATTTAAAGATTAATATGGATATGACTGTTATACATTTATTATTATAAAACTATTTATCGATACTTTTGTGAATATTAGGCAAAATTTATGATGAGTATAAATAGATAAATAATAAATAAAAAATGTGTAGTCATTTTTTTAATATTTTATTTATTTAAGATCTTCTTTAATATTTCTTCTGCATATTGAACTGTTAAAACATGGTATTTTTGCGTACTATATTTTTCTTTAATAGTATACTATACAGTGTGGAAAGGGACAACGTTCCTTCCCGCTACCGACCGAGTCTACCAATACCAACCATTATGATAAACTTTCAGTATAGTACCAACATAGAAATATCCTTAAAAAATGTAACGCCTCATACAAAGCGAGTGATTATTTAGAGTTCAATAGTACGGAAAAGTCAATTTTCATGTACGCTTTCGATGTTGGTCCCATACCTACTGAAAGTTCATCGTAATGGTTGGTAGACTCGGTCGGTAGCGGGGAGGAACGTCGTCCCTTTCCAACCTGTATAATTCATGAATTTTATTGATAATTAAACATTACAAGGAGTCGAAATATTGTACAATACTATATATATAGTACGGTTAGTTGGAACATAATAATACGAGAAAGATATATCTGTTTACCGATGGTTTGCTATGTGATGATTCTGCCAAATGAGACTGTGGGAATAATAGTTTGGAAAGTGATGTATAATATTATTATGCCTGCCACCTTTAAGGCCCATTTACACGATACAAGTTTCTTGAAAATTCAATACAAGAATGTTGCAGCAACAAAAAAATTGCACTGTTTAAACATAACGTGCCATTATTGTATTTAAGCAGCAACTTGAATTCAAAACTGGTATACATGTAAACAAAGCCATCAAAGTAGTTAATTGAATTCAAGAAATGTGAATCAATCTTTTTTTTCACAATGGATTCCGTACGTGAAGGTGTGCTCCTTGTCGCTGCTGTAATAGCAACTGTGCTACGGGAAAAACTAGTCGAAAAACGCCGCAAAAAATTGTAGTCAAAAAAATGGATCCACAGGAAGAAACATGCTGGGATTGCTGGGGGCTTCAAAGTCTTCAAACACCCTATGCATGGAACTTAGAGCTGAGGATGTTGCAGAGTTCAAAAACATATTTCGTGTGAACAAAGCTCAGTTTTCATACTTGCTCGATAAAGTCACTTATAGTTTTTATTTTCTGTGTCCCAGAGACATTCGTAACCTCTACAAATTTCTAATTATTCAATTATCTCCGAATTTTGGTAATTTGATATCATTTTTGTTCATCGTGCGAACTTTCAATATTGAATGAAAATCTGCCAATGCAAATCGGTTCAATTCTTGCTTCAATACGCCATAGTTGATTCAACTCTAAGTTTAGACGTGTCAATACTTGCAAGCAACTATTGCCTTACGATAAATGTCCGTGGTGTAAACAAGATATGGTCAAGAACATTGATTGTCAAGAATTGTATACAATAATTTCATTCAAGATTTTAATTATTGCTCATGTGTAAACACTTTGATTCAATTCTTGAATTCAATTATTGAATGAAGAAACTTGCGTACAATTATTGCCGATTTTTGTTCAAGAATCTTGTATCGTCTAAATGGGCCTTTATCCACCATAACTTGGACGTCTAACGCCAGCTCAAAAATGTTACCAAAACCAATTGTTCAATTGTGCCAAGATGGGCAGGACATAGCGCTTTTCGTGACACCGCGCATATTTCGGCGCAACGTCTTTGACAAATGTTTATAGAATATAGCTAATCAAAATTTTTATTGGACCAAACACAACTATTTTGAAATGGCGGCTTAAGTTTTTACAGGTTGACATTCAGATTCATTGCCGTGATGCATTGAACAGGGGGTGACACTTGTCAACTAAAATTCAGGACCGTTTTTGAAAGGCAATTTAGTGAGGCGTGCGGCTTCCATGTTTTATTTGTTCGTAGTATTATGCCATAAAATTTTCTGCCACATATTAGTAAACCGTATAACGTATCCTAACCTGGTAACCTTGTTCCCTTCCTGCCAAATACGTGAACCATTAACATTCGTACATATATTACATATTTGTATGTACAATATGTACATATACATTCGCGGGGCGTACGTCTAACGACATTTGCATACAACGTAGGGCTATTTTACCTAGTCGCGTGACCAGGGTTTGCTTGACAATCCTTTACTATTAATCGAGAAATAAGTATTTTTTGTATTTGTTTTCAATTGTTTCTTCATATGGGATATCGTTAAAAAGAATAAGGGCACGTTTAATGAGCATTCTTTTTATGTGGCCATTTTCACAATTTTTAATTTATGGGTACGTTTTGAGTCAGTTCTACTCAGAATCACGAGCTCTTTCGATCCCAAAAAGTAAAAAAAATGTCCCAAACTTTCCATACATTTTCCGGATTTCTTCCTTATTTACACAAAGTGTATGGAAAATGGTAACAAAATAGGAACAAATCCATGGGACGTTTTTTCCCCCATTGAGATCAAAAGCGCTTGTGATTCTGAGTAGAAATTACCCAAAATTCTCCCAGAAATTGAAAATTATGAAAATGGTAAAAATAAAAAGAAATGCTCTCAGCAGGCTTAGCATAAGATTGGTGCAACAGTATGTCGCCGCGAGATAGATCTCCCATCCTTCACTAGCTATATTAACAAAAGAGGGACGGATAGACTATCTCGCGGCGAGATACTGTCGCGCCAATCATATGCTAAGCATACTGATGTCGAGTTGCGAAAAAATGGCCAGAATACAATACAAAATAGGGTCCCAAAAGAAAGTTTTTTTAGGTCAATATTTTAGGAGATAACCGCTCCAGACTAAACATTAATTGTAGTTGGGACACATGCTCTCATGGCCCGACATACTCTTATCCAGTTTATGAAATTGAAATGTCTGTACTTTTTTGAAAACTGATATTGGGGGCTTGTTAATGTCACGATTTATTATTAATTGATATTTTTTTGTTTCAGGTAAGGCTGCAGTGGAAAGAATAAGAGGGTAAGTACGTATTATCAAACCGCGATTAGAATGGGATTCGAAAGTACTGTTGACACGATAGTGTATAAGTCAATCAAGGATATATTTATAGCTTTTTTCATATATTCATAGTTTAGGTGCAGAGACTTACAGACAATAGATTAATTTATCACTCACTACATCTGTAAACATATCTTTTCTTAGTAAATGATGTGTCATTTGTTGTGTCAACAGTACTTTCAAATCCCTTTCTGATTCCGGTTTGATAATACTGCACACGCGTTCTGTGTGGCTTGGACTTTAATCGAAATGTAAAGCAGTCCATCACGCTCGCACTGATATATTGAAGCGAGCATGATGGACTTTTACAACCATGGAGTAAACGTACGTAAGAAGGCTTAAAGTCACCCAAAGTACAATGGAGAGGGCTATACTAGGAGTCTCTCTGCGTGATCGGATTAAAAATGAGACCATCCGCAGTAGAACCAAAGTAACCGAAAGAGCTCTCCGAATCGGTAAACTGAAGTGGCAGTGGGCGGGGCACATTGCTCGTAGAACCGATGGCCGTTGGGGCGGGAAGCTTCGCGTGCTTCGGAAAGGCATAGCGTGGGTAGGCCCCCCACAAGGTGGACTGATGACCTGGTGAAGGTCGAAGGAGTCCGCTGGATGCGGGTGGCGCAGGACCGGTCATTGTGGCAATCTTTGGGGGAGTCCTATGTTCAGCAGTGGACGTCTTTCGGCTGATATGATGAAACGTACGTAAACGTTACTTGCCTACTCGTTGCACGGCGACTGATGTAACTTTAGCCTACCATACATAGCTCTCACGTTGTCATAATCGTAAAGATTAATATCGATTTTATTGAAGGCCGGACAGACAGACGTACAGATGAAATATAATATATTCAAGAGGTTTCGCGAATAGACGAAACACGAAGGCCGGTACAGAGACCAGTTAGGATAAAGACCGCGATCTTAGCAATTAGCACTTACATTATCACAGACACATTAGGAGATAAATGTCCAAAATCGTCACGCTTGGCAAGCGGATTGGCGATCGCAGTAATGTGTCCACTATGATGACGCTGCTGCCCATCATCAATCTTTTATCAAATAAAGGTCACACGTCAATCCCTTAGTCGACTCTTACGACACCCGCAGAGTTGGGGTGGTGACAAATGTATTCTTACTGCCGTCACCACACGGCCGACAGTCTTAGCACAAATATAACAAGACAGCAGTCTCGCGGGCGAGAAATAAACCTGTCAATATTTAAATAATAAGAGCTATAGAGTGAGCTATGCTTGGGATCACTCTGCGAGACCGGATGGTCGGAAGGAGGAGCTCCATTTTAAAGCCATTGGATGTTGTGAGTGGTGTGTGTAGGCCTAGTGACAACCCTAGCCTAGAAGTGAATAATCAAGATCAAGTGCGGGTAGTTCGAAAAACCCGCGCAGCTCGAAGGTATTGATACATTCTCACGCCAGTCTACCAGCGGCCGCGGGTGTAAGGTCGTGCTCGAAACGTTAGGATATAATTAAACGTAAGTTTACGCGATTAAGACCCGTTTGTCTTTAAAATATGAGTGATAATCATGAAAGTTTAAATCAATACAGTGTGTGGTCTTTAACACGGGAGAAAAATGAAATGAGTGACTCCTTAGACTATCAGCAATAATCCTGTAAAGGTCCCGGTGTTTCAAAGTGGTTAAGTTCGGAGATATTGTCATTCAAAGCTATGGACCTTTAGTACTGGATCTTGGCATCACGATGTCGTAGCTTGTCAGTCGCAAGACATCTTGATAGTATACCAGGTAGGAAGTCATAACAATAATTTTGTTTGCATTTTTACACTAATAGGATACGGTTTTTAAAAAAAATTGTACATTTTTCAATGATTCAAAAATGATAAGTTATTGATAACTTTTAATTCAAGTAAATGAACCCATAAAAATGAAAAATACATGAACAAAAAATTACAAAATTTTTTTTTTTTTTTAAATTACAATATGTGGAAATGATTGTTGATCAGCTTATTAATGCACCGTTTAAATTTTCACCCCGGTTGTAGGCCACACACTGTATATGTATTGTGAAGTGAATTACTGTAAAGATCAGCGGTGTAATCTACTTGGTTGCCCGAAGTTGCCCAGATATGCCGCCTCATTTTAGTGGTTTGAAAGAAGGAGGATGGCTTTCTTAAACTAAATATATATTTACTTCACTTTAACCTTATATAGTATCAATAACAAGTCTAAAATCAATCGTTTGGATGCTCGACAACCTGCTCGAGTCCGGTCGAGCGTCCCTTCCTAACATAACATAACATAGTCTAAAATCCACAGCGTAGGCTTCGTCAAGTGCGAACAAAAAAAAAGCAGCACAAAACAAACAATAAAGCGATCCGCAACGAGCTTCGTCATAATCCCTTCAAAAACTTCCTCCTTTCTCCTCCTTCCCCTCCTTCTTAATCTCTTAAAGAGATTGCCAGTCTATCTGTTCACTTCGTCTGCTGATATGTCAATGGACTTGTCTAAGGCCGGCAGGCGTTGTGAATGGCTAAATATCGGCATTGTCGTCATGCGGCATATTAATGTATACACGGCACGTCAGACAAATGACGCATACATTAACTAGTCTTGCCCATTGATGGTTGCTCGACTAGAAAAGGTGGATTTACACCAAAGCGAATTGCTCATTCTATCCCTACTCTACGAAATTCGTTCGCTACACAAAACGTAATTCTCATGTAGTATCGTCAGGATATAATTAAACGTAAGTTTACGCGATTAAGACCCGTTTGTCTTTAAAATAAAAAAGTTATTCGTCGAAATTCGTAGATTTCGAAGAGCCCACTCTTCAGGCTTTTTCACTTTAAGGGTGCGGCTCCACTGAGGCGGAGAGGAGCGGAGATGCAAAATTGGCCAATGAGTCCGCATGACAGTGTTCCGAATTTAGAATTTGAAGAATGTAATTGGTCAATTTTGCACATCTCCGCTCCTCTCCGCCTCAGTGGCACTCTTACTGAGATACTTAATTTTAGTCAGGTTTGTAACGACAATTAAGCTCTAAATTTCAATAAAACCTTTTGGAGTTAATTCTATAAACTACAAACCTAACTTAATCTACGTTTTTCGGTTTTAACGTAACCTAAAGGTGGATTTAGACCACTTCGTTCGCTACACAAAACTTAATTCGTCGAAATTCGTTGATTTCGAAGAGTGGGGGATAGAATAAGCATTCGCTCATTTGGTGTAAATCCACCAAAAGTGATGTATCTATATTTTGCCATGTGACTATGGGGGACTAGATTTTGATCGGCATTTCATAAAGATCCTATTTGACTTTGAAAGTCGCTTTTATAGCCTCTCCTATACGTATGGAGTCGACGCATTAAAGTCAAAGTCAAACGACTTTGACTTAATGCGTCGACATACATACAACAAAAAAAAATTCAGTCGAATTAAGGACCTCCTCCTTTTTTTTTAAATAAAAAATCGACTACCGGTTTTAACGCTACACCACTGGCCAGAGAAGAATACGGTAAGAAATTCAGTGGGACTTATATTTATTACATAATTATTATTACACAATAAGGATACACATAGTTATTGTACAATATACATATTGTACATAGCTCCACAAAACTATTTTATATAGTTTGACTGTAAAGGCACTTCAGTCTTAACCTTTTATAAACAAATAATACTTAAATACAAATACATATATATCTACATTTTGCCGTTAAGTTATCTGTATACTTCGGCGTCCCATAATGTCCTATAATGTTTGCATGAAACGTTCCTTTTTTGTTAGCAAAACTGTATAGGAATCTGGTAACAAAACAGGAAAAGTCCATACGAACTTCCTGGGACATTTTGGGAAATGTGATGGATCTTGCTCAGCATCATTGACTCCACCAGTCTAACAATTTTTATCAAAATCAAAGACGTGATCCAAATGTACAATTTTTTTGAGAATTGTGTAGGTTTCTCTTGAAATTTGCATCCAGGATGGTTCGGGGTATCAAACGAAGGTCAAGATCAAACCGAATGCTGTATTATAAATGTTGAAGGCGTTTTACGAAATGGTCACCTTGTGGGCCACATTTAATTCAACCCATACGCATACTATTTGAATATTTATATAGACTTTAACACATTTCGAAATGGCCTTATCGACGCGCCTAGCAACGGCATGACGGGTGTGGTAACATTTTAGGCCTAAAATTACCCTATTTTTAGGGTTCCGTAGTAAACTAGGAACCCTTATAGTAGTTATAGTGTCTAATATTACTGGAAAAATATGGTTCATTTTGATTTTGACATGAAAAAAATATACACAAAATTAATTATATGGGAAATAGACTATTCACAAAATTCTCCATACAAAACGCCAATTTCATAGGTAATACACACTACATAGGACCTGATACCTATGTATTGTGTGTGTATTAATATCACCGCTTAATCTTTATGATATTTTAGTTTTTTTTTTCAGTACGGTCTAATATGAATAGGTACCAACAGACTCGTACATCAGACGTATCACATAACCAACCCAAATTCCATACCCAACATAATCGCACCCGGAAATAGGCCACGCCTTAAAAAGCCATCATAAACGTAGGTCAGTTACGAAAGCACCGCCAAGTAGAACAGTAGGTATAGTATAATCGAATTGGCACATCGCGGGAATTACAAATTTAGCGAGCACGCGTTATCGGAGTGTGGTTCAAGGCCGGGGGACCAGAAATTTTCATGACCTTCGCGCTGGTGGTGCGCAGTGCGCATGCGGGGAACAGTAAGGCAGTGTAAACACATGTTCTCACGCTGCGAACGTGGCCACAAAATGGGCTTGCCCGAAGATCAGCGTTGGCTTTCGGCTCGACATTAGGATGAAGACACATTTATCAGCATGCGTACGCACTTTATCTATAGAAAATGTCAGTTTAGTATGGGACCACGTCCAGCTTTCCGCACGCGTACGCATGCTTACACGTTTCATACTAAACGGCCAATTTTATTAAACAAAATGCGTACGCATACTGATAAATGTGTCTTCACCCTTACGCTGCGGCGAGTCCATTTCGTGTTAATATTAAATGCTGAATTTGTCCGTTTTGTTTTGTCCTGTCATGCTCGTTATATTTGCGATGAATAAATTATTTGTATAAATATAATGAAACGGTTAAACTCACATATATTAAGTCAGTACGCGCGACATGTTTCGGCCTGCCAAGGTCTGCATTATGAAGCACTGAACGCGGACTCAGTGCTTGATAATGGATCTTTTACTTACTGAGCCTTACTTACAAGACTTAATCACATCAAATCAATTTAAATCAAAATATGTTACTTAGCCAAAAAATACTGTTAGAGTTTCCGAATCCCGACACTAGGCAAGGCCTGTATCACGGGTGACAGATCAAACAGAATTTCCAAAAATAAGGCGAACACAAGTGAACAAATAGGTTATGTTAAGTACTTAAACAAAAGAAGAACATTTTAATATTATCTTACACACGTTAGGTTAAAAAGAAGAAATGGAAAGATACCCTTGTCAACAAACCTTGCAAACTATTGGAATAGTAATCAATTCGAATATTTCGTACTAACGACCCACCACAGCTTTGCACGGGTACATTACTAAAACCTTCTTTTTGATTCACTCTTGCTATTAAAAAATGCCCTGACTGATACTCGGTACGTGGTCGCCACTGGAGAATTGTGTCAAATTTTGGGGGAGGCCTATGTTCAGCACTGGGCGTCATTCGGCTGATAGGATGATGATGTAGTAGTAGTAGTAGAAAAGCTCTAAATATATTTAGAACTTTTATACTAAGTAAGCTCTAAGTTAACTCAGAGCTTTTATACTACTAGTACTACTGAAACAGACTACAAACTACGCGTACTGTTCAACAAAGGTATACTGTGCCAACTCGTCCCGATTCACGTTTCAGCTGATTATACATAGTTCAGCCACGATTAGAAATAACTACACACGTTAGTGCTTACGTCCTTCCAATAAAGTTCAAAATCGATTAGATATATTTAAACTTAATCGTTCGCATCATGAATTCGGCTTTTTATTGCGCATTTATTAATTCAGATGGACGGAGGTGTCTACGGAGCTAGTAATTTAGTAGTGTTTTAAGGTGACCTACAAAAGTTTGCGAACTACATTTAGTTGCCTAGGAAAAAGGAAATGTGTCTTGGTCCACAGCTGGACAATACTACGTATGGACGCTTTAAAGCTTCCAGGGTCGCCTTCCAGACCTTTGTTTTTTTCTTATAACTAAACTAGCCCATTCAGAATTTGACGCGTAAATCTAGTATTTGGGTCAAAATTCTTTTCGTTGTCTTGTTTCATACCAGTCTGCCACGCTTCCAGTCGCTGTTTTGACTCGGTATAAAAAAACCGATGCACTTGTATTTCTTTTTCCGTATCCCTTTTAATCCATACATCCAAAACTAGAAACAAAACATCATCTCATACAAAAATCACAACTGTGTCACGTTTTTTAGGGACACAAAAAAGACAACGAAAAGAATTTTGACCCATTTACACTAAATATTGATTTATGCGTCTATAACTAGGTACTATAGATGTAGGAAAATATAAGGAAATAAGGCGTATGACTACTTGTATGTTTTCTTATTTTAATATTAGAAAACCTGTTTAAATTTGGACTTAATTATTAAGAAAATGGTTGGTTATGTTTCTAAAAGCTTTCGCAGTCATTTTGTAAGGACAGAATCCAATGTTTGGTAAACACAAATAATAATTATAAAGCAAGTTTGATAGTCTAGCTAGACTAATTATACAGTTATTAGCGTATTTGTAGGTCTTTTGGGAATTGCTTAATTATACCTTTAAACCCGTTGAAATACGTTTTAGCTTTATTTACTTATACATATTATATTTGTGAGACCAACTCAATTACAAATTAGGAATGTTATGACAGAGTTCGGACAAATAATAAATAAATAATAATAAATACCTAATAATTCTAATAAATATTTTAGGACATCTTTACACAAATCGACCTAGTCCCACGGTAAGCTCAATTAAGGCTTGTGATGTGGGTACCAGGCGACGATATATATAAGGTCCTAATTTATTAGATGCAGATATTTTTACAGCTGATAGTACTCGGTCTCTGGAGTATATTAAACCGTGAAACATTATAGCTTTTACGATGTTTTTTTGGAGAAAACGGAAAAACAAATTTCCTACCTTAAAACACCCATGTTTATGTGATTATTAAATGAAAACTCATTGAACAGATTCTAGTACCTCTTTTACTTACCACTTAAAACTGGAACTGGCCACTTCTCGTCGATAAATTAAATACTTCATTGTCAATGTCATGTTATTTTCCGTTGGATTGTGTCGTTTGATGACATGACAGACAGTGTTATTGTGACATGTGATAATGCACACATGATGATTTTTTTTAGTCGAAATTATAATTAATTTTTTTGTTAGGAAAATGAAATCAAAAAAATTACATGAAAAGATTTCTTAATTTATATTTAAAGTTAATTATTTTAATGTAAAGTATCATCTGTTAAAATATCTGCAATTAATAAATTAGGACCTTATATAATAGATATAATATATACATATAGATACTTAAATACATAAACAGCCATGACCAAGGAACAAATATTTGTGATAAATAAATACACAAATAATGCCCTCGCCGGGATTCGAACCCATAACCTCCAGCTTCGTAGGCAGGGTCACTACCAACTAGGCTACGGAGGCTGACAAATGTGCGTCATTGTTCGCAATAATATGGACATGACTCCAAAATTGATTGAATAATTATTCATTTAATCATTTTCAGAAAATTACCTTTTTGACACCGGTAACTATGAATACCTCTGTGAATAGACCCCTCAAACCTTCGAAATCAAATTTCAAGGAATTATTCGTTTAATTATTCATTCAATCAAATTTGGTGCCATGTCCATATTATTGCGAACAATGACGCACATTTGTCCGACCCCTGGCTTATTAATTTCATATTTTGCCTATCTCTTACAATTTTTTAGAGTAACGTCCCCAAAGGTTTATGAGACCCTTATTATTATGGCTCCTCTGTCTATCTGTCTGTCCGTCTGATAGCCAGGCTATTAACTATTGAAATTTTCACAGATTCTGTAGATATTTGTGTTTCTGCTGTAACAATAAATACAATAAAGTACAATAATCTAGATACCTAAGGGTGCTTCCATACAACAAACATGTTTTTTATGAACGTATTGTGAAAACACAAATCAAATTATTTATTAACTAAATATTTTGATTTGTGCTTTTATTTTTTCCCCAGTAGTCACACTACTTAATACTATATAAATTATAAGTATTGGATGTCATATACCAAAGAAAAATCGACCAAGATCACCAACTCACGTGCTCAGCTTTCGCGGCTGATGCACCCCTCGGCCACTTGGTCTGATGTTTTTTTATGATAAATTGATAATAGTACGGAACCACAGAATTAGATTTGGATAGAAGAAACAAGTTCATTAATTTGTATGGCGGCTGAGCGTGTCAGATTTTGTACTGAAGTTGTTACTTGCCTATGATTTTAAATATGTCTCAGGCCCTTAAGTATTCATATTTTTTTGTGTTGTTGCAATTAATATTACTTAAGGAGGCATTATTAATGTTTTTGTTCACTTCAACTTACAAAATTTGACGCCCGAAAGCTGCAAGCTGCGATTAAAGACGGACAACTCAGTGGATTTCACTGAGTTCATTTGACACGCTAAGTAGATACGTTTGCTTGATCTATGGTATATATCACATCTGTGTACGGACGGAACCCTTCTTGCGCGAGTCCGACACGCACTTGGCCGATTTTTATGGTGTTCCAACTTTCGACTTAAGCCATTTCGCCATAACCAAATTTCCCCTAACCGAATATCGTTTCATGTCACGTAAATATAGTTGTCATGTCACAAATGTCGTCATGTCACGTATTGCAGAAACCGGTCGAACCAGCCCGCGAATTCCGCCTGACAACAGTCTCCTGCGCACGTGAGGTATTCTGTAAATATAGAAAACCGGTCGAGATTCCGAAGATTCAATAGATTCGCGAAGTATTTTTATTGTGCGCGAGTAGGTCAGACTGTAGCGATTTTTTATCGATTATCGCTTTTTGTTATTTCAGGAATTTAGGTTATAAGGGTATTTACAGTTCTAACGAAATTTTGGTATGTATATACATAATTCGAATCAAACAAATGAATATATAATGCTAGGTATATAATTGATGATTAAACTTACCTTAATTGAAGTTCTATCATAATTATCTGACTTGCTTCGTGGAATAGATTGCCCGATTTTTAAAGACGTTTTCTATTAAGGTAATATTCAAAGAAAGCTACTCGTATACTCGCGTAAAAAGGTAGCAGCTCTTTTAGTACCGTTTGGTACCCAGATTTGGTAGCTGGCTGCCAATTGGGAAATATGGTTTCCCGCCTGGTAGCCAGCTATGAAATGGGAATAGCTTTTCCATTTCGTAGCCAGGATGCTTAGCCAAGTTGCCAATCGCTAGCGCTTGCTAGCGCATCGTAGTTTTCCCTCTCTGTCACTCCTTCATATTAGTGCGACAATGAGGGAAAACTACGATGCGCTAGCAAGCGCTAGCGATTGGCAATTTGGCTAAGCACCCAGATTTGTTACAAACCTAGATACAAATCGGTAAAGATAAGTCCCAATCTGAAGCCTAAGTTACCTATTGGGATTTTATTTATGCCCATTTCGAAACTAGTTTCTTACGAAACTTTGGCTACCATACGGTACTAAAGGAAGCAGCTACCGTACGACTCTGACCCGACTTAGAGCATTAGGTATTCTTCTTTGAATAAAAAAAAATGTAAATATTTTATTGAAAAGAAAGGTTTTAAGGTCGATTTACAATTTGACAGTGACTGCCACACTAGGCTAAGCCTGTACCTATCGTGGAAATCAAAAACATTGAGAGGTTGCCTGTAACAATGCGGCATCTTAATCTTAATATATATCTTAATTTAGAATCGATGGCAACTTTATCACAAAATTCCTAAATTACAATACATGAATGAATGTGAAACATAGATAATCGTAATGTTAAGGCGGCCTAGTTACTTTTTCTAACGTAAAAATAGCAAGTTTATTCAGCCAGTGACGTAGCGTTTATGGCTTGTAAATGTTTATGGGTTGCTCGGTGTTGCCAGGGTCGAGTGGGTTAAAACGGGAATTTCAAGATTTTCACGGAATTTCTTCTTGCTTTTTCTAGGCAATCTAGTGATACCATTTGCATTGCTGAAAAGAGCGATATGGATTAATATAATATCTAATATAACATAATAAGGTGCATTTAGACCAAACGAGCATTCGCTCATTCTATCCCCCACTCTACGAAATCAACGAATTTCGACGAATCACGTTTTGTGTAACGAACGAATTTCGTAGAGTGGGGGATAGAATGAGCGAATGCTCCTTTGGTCTAAATGCACCTATATCTTGGGACATCTCACACTCAACCCAGTCCCTCGGTAAGCTCAATTAAGGCTTGTGATGTGGGTTGCAAGACTTGCAATTTACGATATACTTGAATAATAGATACATTTGTCATCACCTCAACTCCTCCTGCGGGTGTCGTAAGAGTCGACTAAGGGATTGAAGTGTCACTGACCATTCTACAAGATTGATCATGGGCAGCAGCGTCATCATAGTGGACACATTTACTGCGATCGCCAGTCCGCTTGCCCAGCGTGACGATTAGGGGCATTTACCTCCTAATGCGTCTATACGCATAGTTAATAGGAGAGGCCTACGTCCAGCAGTGGACTAACATAGGCTGATGATGATGATGATATAGATATTTAAATACATAGACAGCCAAGGAACAAATATTTGTGTAAATACACAAATGGTGCCAGCTTCGTAGGCAGGGTCCCGAGGTACCATCTAGGCTACGGAGGCTAACAAATTGAAATGATATGAAAAATCGCGTAAACTTACATTTAAATATATCCTGACGTTTCGGTCAAGACGTTACCGTTTCTCTTTAAAATATGAGTGATAATCGTGAAAGTTTAAATCAATATATGATATGAATTTTTTTTACATAATAACGACATGACAGTGGTAACAACTTTTTAATTTCTATTATTTCTTACCAAACTGTAAGTTAAGTTGATTACTTTTCACCGTAATAATATAAGTAATAGTACATTACGGCACAAGTGCGAAAAACATGAAATTCGAAACGAGTGACGATGTTTTAAAACACGACCGATAGGGATTAGGGAGTGTTTTAAATCGACACGAGTTACGAATTTCGTTTTTGCTCGTGTCTCGTACGACGTTTTTTAGTGCAGATGGCCCTCCGAAGTTTTGGACCTGACGTAAAATGTCAAAATGACACACTTCTCGCACTAGAGCCTAAAAAAGGCACCATCTGTACTAAGAAAAGTTTTTCATTTCATCTATTACCTTCCTATGGTGAAGAGGCTTAGAAAATACGGAAAAAACCTTGGGGTTAGAATTGGAAGATAGTTTAACCTCGTCCTGACCCTGTTCACTGCCATGTTTGATGTCGGCTCGTTTTTCCGTCCTTGATAAATGCCCTTACCATTTGCTTTGCAAAAAAGAGCGCTATGTGGCGCTAACGATTATGGACACTCGGTTAGAAAATCAATCGCCGAAAGTTTATTTTATTTGAGCTAATAAGCATTTTCTTCGGTTACCGCGAGGATTACACATGAAATAAAACTATGAAAACGGATAAACTCGCGTATATTAACTAATTTTAACTTCATTCCGACGTTTCGAACACTTTACAGGGTTCGTGGTCTGCGGATGACTGACAATGGAGGAAATTTGATAGATCTACCTCCATCAAAATAAGAAAGATAAGTACAGTCAAGGCCAAAAATATGTATACACTTTTGCACCTTATTTTTACGGCATAAGATAAAAAAGTGTATACATATTTATGCCCCTGACTACAAAAATACCCACCAAAGAAAAATATACTAAACCACTGACAATATTTTTTTAAGGGTGGATGTACATACATACTAAATTTGCAAATTAAGCTAAAAATGTTTTTTGAAAAGAGTTGTCCCGCTGAGTTTCTTGCCGGTCCCAATTTTGGGATACCTTCCTAACAATACAATCATACAAAGGAAGAAAATACTTCTCAGGCAGTGGCGTAGGGATAGAACCGGCGTAGATTATTTATTTTGTCTCTTGTTTTCATTCAGAAAATACTTGTAATGAATAACAAGCTTCATTTGCAAATTTAGTATGTACATCCACGGCACACGCATCCGGTGTAGCTTTGGCCTTAACAAGTTCTTTTCGACTAAGGGTGCGGCTCCACTGACGCGGAGCGGAGCGGAGCTGTGCAAAATTGACCAATTACATTCTACAAATTCGGATTCGAAACACTGTGATGCGGTCTCATTGGCCGAGCTCTCACAGCTCCGCTCCGCTCCGCATCAGTGTCCGCACCCTAAATCATAGTAAGAGCTTTGGCAAATATTTATGCGATGAGGATACTAATAACAAAGAATCGGGGACTAATATTTGATCTTATTAGGCAAATATTTTGCTTCCTTGTCCTTGGTTATATTCATAGAAGAAATTATTTAACCTTAGGTTATATTATAAGAAGAAATTGGCGGTTTGTAATAGTGAATGTAGGGATGCACGTCGCGTTTTGGAGAGAATTTGGAGGAAATTTACCGTACGTGTTGTTTCTTTTGATGATCTGTTTAATTAGTAAATGTACCTCCATTTTCAAGTATGGGTCGCATTTAACCAAAAAAACATTTAACGTCATAATATTTTGTGTGTCATAAATCTAAATCTAATTTAATCTAAATCTAAACGTGTACCAATACCTTTTGGCAGTGACCACAGGCGACAAATTAAATTTTTCAATTAAATCCCAGTCTGCGAAATTCGTGCGTTACACAAAACGTGATTCGTCGAATTTCGTTGATTTCGTAGAGTGGGGGATAGAATGAGTGAATTCTCGTTTGGTCTAAATGCACCTTAATAAATCCTGAAAATAAGCCTACGGCTTAGTAATTGTGATTATTTTGTAGAATTTTTAATCCATGCACTGGCAATCTGGCAGCGTGGGAAGCTCTGGGCTGCCAGTAAAATGCAAGTTTATTGCACTTGCTTCAGACGCAAAATAAATACAATCCGAATCTAGGTACTACGTACTACGTTGGTGGGCTTACAATGTAGAATCGAGAACACCTTAAGTTGTATTCAGACCAAACGAGCATTCGCTATTCTATTCCACTCTACGAAATTCGATCGTTACACAAAACGTGATTCGTTGATTTCGTAGAGTAGGGGATAGAATAGCGAACGCTCATTTGGTCTGAACTAAATGCACCTTTACCCGACGAAACGAATAAAAAATATTTCATCATTTTCATCATCATATCAACCGAGAGAGGTCCACTGCTGAACATAGGCCTCCACCAAAAATTATTTATTGAATTTGTTTTTTCAGTTTAAGCAAGTTTTAGCCGGAATAAAATTTACTCCTGGAATCAGTGATTTAGTAGGTATACCATTTGTTAGTAAAAAAAAAACTTAAAAACTTGCATTATTAAAAATCACGCACTTTTAGAACACAATCTTGGTTTTATCACCAACTTGAAATCTTAAACCTTGAGTTCATACATTTTTAGTTAAAATTATTGATATTTTTTAGTATCAACATAAAAAAATGTACGTGTCAGGCCAGCACCTTTCAGATCGCGGAGAGTGTCACTTCATTATAAATTAAAAAACAGCAATCAGCTATACTATTCTCTTATTCACACATTCGACGCTGCGTTCATCAACGAGCTCGACGACGAGACAGCCTTCACTTCGACGTCGAGCGCAGCGCTGCGAAAAACGGTATTCACTAACATAGAACAGCTCGTCGTCGAACTGTAGGTGGTAACTCTCGACGCAGTGTAGTTCCAGCTCACGCCGTATTCGTCGCCGAGCGCTAGTGTCGTTTAAAGTACATTAGTGAATACCATTTTTAGGCTCGACGCTGCCGCAGCGCTGACACAGCACTAATAGCAAGGCGGTTTCCTTAGTGAATAACACTGCAATTTATGTCTTTAGGATAATTGAAGTGGGCATTTCTCCGAGCGTTCCAACCGCCGTGACTTCGGTGGCAACATTATTACCCGTTACCGTGGGAATATCATATTTTTTTGGATATATGGGTGAATATCTGAGTGTTTCAACCGCCTCATTTTGGTGGCACCATTTTTGCCGAAGTTTCTATTCGTTACAATGTGCTACTTTGTTATTTCAAGGAGGCACGGTAGGTTAGGTACCTTTTTTTTATACCACGTCGGTGGCAAACAAGCATACGGCCCGCCTGATGGAAAGCAGTCACCGTAGCCATCACCTTATACAAATGATGAAGAAACATTAAGACGTTTAGAAACTTCGGCAAAGATGATGCCACCAAAATTAGGCGGTTGAAACGCTCAGATATTCACCCACATTGGTAGTCGTCAACTAAAGTCTACTAAGATATCCAAAAGTCCTTTCATCACTCACGGGATTCGTCTGATAAGACTGCCATCGAAGTCACGGCGGTTGAACCGCTCAGAGAAATGCCCAAATAGATGTTGTCAAATAAAATTCAGACGATCTAAGAACAGAAATAGGACATTACAATGCTGACAGAAGGACAACCCTTAAATAATTTATATTCAACACATTCAAAAATTCTACACGAATAAAATTAATATTCGCGTATCGAGATTAGTAATGCGTAGTTTTATCAACCTGATTATGGACCTTATTTCTTCATAATAACGGTCATGCGAAATACCAAGTTGAAGTGACTATACATAACATACTATTTAGATTCAAGGTGGACCCGTCGCAATAAATTCGCTAACACATTAAAAAAAACGCCCTCGCGTGCCAACGGTTCCGTACCTACATACATATTAATATCCTAGTTGTATATATCGCTTTTGAAACTGGCTACGTGAAATAAATAAATGAATAGGTATGGAATGACATTATTGCTCAAGTAGAAATTCAATAAGTTTCATATAAGTTCACGTAGAGCGTAAGGTGAGACGAAAATTTGAATTTGAAATACATTGTTCGGGCTAACATTATGATTAAGATATTTTTTGTGGAGCGACTGTAATTGTTTTATTAAATACTTTTTTGAGTTGTATTTTTTAAGTAGAAACACTACTATGTATACCAATTTAAATATTAGGTGTCATTTACCATTTTTTTTGATATTTATATTATGAAAAAGATTACTCAAATTAACCTAATCCTGCGGTGTGTTCCGGACAACGAATATGGCGATGTATAAAAATTACTACTTGTATTGTATAATTTCGTTGAGTCCCAATATCATTCTGGTACTCTAAAAATTTTCACACACAATATTTTGTTGTACGGAATACAAAAATGTTGGGGTATAAATGACGTAAATTGTAATTATAAATTGTCTTCCTTCCGTCCATTCTTTCAGTGTAGACATTTTTCTACAATCATTATAGTCATTTTTATGTTCAGACTTTATTATTTTGAACCGTTTCGAAGTATTGGCTTTTTAATCCTAAGGCGTATTTTTTTAAAGTAGTCATTTTTATACGTGTTCATATTTACTTATAGTCCATTGACCCATAAATAGGATTAAGCACACTCTCCTTTTTTGAAATCGGTTAAAAATCAGCCGTCATACTATAAGATCCCTTCTCCGTAATTCGCACGAATCTCGTAGCACGTGCTCAATGCTACGCCCACTCTACTACGAACTTTATCATGCAACAGATATACCTAGTAACAGCTAGGCCACTGTAAATAAACTGCTGAAGCATCGTACATTAATGGAATGCCTATTGTTGTTTAGCTGGGCCGCTCTCGTATTAGTCTTAGTAGTACATAAGTAACTAAATAAACAGGACGTAATTAAAGAAAAGGATCCCATCCACCAAAATCTGTCAACTGAATTTAAATGTTATTTCAAAAGGAAAAATCATAGTGACAAATTTCATCATTAAGTAAGTTATTTCGTATTTAAGGAAGAAGGATCCATTCTTCCTGCCATCCTTCGATGCCATTATTTGGCAATGGGGTAATGAAATAAAATGTAATACAGGCAATCAATTGCTCGTTACTGACCCAGTAATCGTATGAAATCATGGCGTGCGGGGCACTAAAATTAAATGTTTTGTAGGCTAATGAAGTAATGATGATTTTTCGTTTTTCGACGTTGCTATCACGTTCCAACCAGTATGTACATTAAGTGCCATTTGACACATGTCTCGATAAAAGACAAACGCCGAAACGTCTTAAGCCTACTGGTGGCTTATGAAAATAGTTATGATGGTCCGGTTTGTCATGATACGCGTCACTTTCGTACTTACGAACCTACTTGGCAGAACGTGACAAACGATAAACCTAACGTCACGGATGGATACATTCGTAACGTTAGGTTTTACTCGATACGTAAAGCAAGCCATCGCGCTCGCTCCAATATATTACGTCAGTGCGAGCGCGGTATAATGCATTATGTATCGAGTAAAACTTAACTTATCCTTTACTTTCCAACTCATGGTACGGCTACAGATCTTATATCACTTCATAGTATAAAATAAAGTCACTTTTTCTGTCCCTATGTCCTTTTGTACGCTTCAATCTTTCAAACTACGCAGCGGATTTTGATGAGATTTTTTTTTAATAGGTAGAGTAATTCAAGAGGCAGGTTTATATGTAGGTATAGTACCCGTGCGAATCCGGGGCAGGTCGCTAGTCAAGTGACAAACGCTCACACTCAACTTTAGTTGTTCGAGCGTTTTTCGCCAAGTGCCCCAACTAAGCTAATCTACGAATTGCTCCCATTGACCCAAATATAAAATCAGCTCAGATTAGACAAAAGACGCAAGCATAATTGAGGAAGCAACCGGATTTATCGGCTATTTGGCGACCCGCCATTGCGATTATTGCGTCACTCTTCTATTACAAACTTAACCGTTCCTACGGACGAGAAGGTAAATAGGCTTTCTAGTGTGAAGAAAGTTCGGAGTCCTTGGCGAGCAGCGACGTGGGCAGGTGAAAGTGTAAGTTGGTTTTGATTTCGACGCGTGTATGATGTAGGAAACAATTGGTTTCAAGGTAAATCGAGTGTCTTGGAGTTTTTTAGCGTTGAGGTACAGTTTTTTTTAGTGTTACTCAACACTGAAATTGAAGGTAAATTAAATATTAAAACGTTTTGTGGAAGAATTCGAATTGTTTTAGTAAATATTATTGAGTTGTGTTTTTTTAAGTAATAACATTACGAGTATACTATGTACCTTAATTTTAAATATCATACTATAGATGTCCCATGTTTTAATGTTTGCTATACCAAAGAAAAATGAACTCACGTCCTCAGCTTTCGCGGCTGATGCTAAAACCACTCGGTCACTCCGTCCAAAGTGGTTGGTAAATTAGAAACTCGATATTTTTTCTTTGGTATATGACATTTAATATTTAAATTTCTATTTAGATGTAGTGCAAAATCCTTTCTCTCTTCAAAAACCTTTTCACGGAAACGCCCGAATTAATCTCCCTGTCTCAATTAGTTTCAGTGCAATATTTACTGATGTTCATTGTGACAGCAATATGAATTCGGATGTTTCCGTGAAAAGCCGAAGAGAAAGGATTTTGCACTACATCTGGACATAGTATTGTTACTACTTAAAACCAAAAAATATAGTTCCTTTACGCACGTGTATCGTAAGTAAAGTACGACTTTATTCAGTACAGATGGCCCTTCGAAGTTTTGACCTGACAAGAAATGAACCACTTCTCGCACTAGTGCATAAAGAAAACACTAAGTATCTGTACTGAAAAATATGTACTTATATTCGCTAGCGACTGCACTCTGTACTTGAGCCCCAGAAAACTTATTAAAACCTGTGTAATTCCAGATTTATAGCAGTATAAATTAGTCTACATTATGTGAAGAATGTTAATTGATTGTGACTGATCGCTTTACATTCAATCTGAGAGGTATATATTTATAATTTATAATTTTAAAAATGTCTCTTCCTACTTTTATTTGTTGTAATGGTTTTTCTTTTATTATAAGCTTATTACCGAAGGTTGTTAGGCAGAACATAATTTTGTAACACAAAAATCTATTACACCCTACAATTATTTGCAATCGACACTTTAAATTGAAGCATAAATGGTCAGGGGCCATTCAACTATAAAGAAAGTAGGAATGCTCACGGCTAGATTAAGTAAGAGACTAACTCAGGATCGTGGATCGGCCACCTCCTAATGGAGCAGAGTCTGGATCTAGAATTTAAGAAATAATGGACGCCCTTTGATCCAACCTCCGTCTATCGTATGTCAAGTTCAAACAATAAAAGATAACATTAGGCTTATAACGTGTATTCACATATGGTCTAGCAGTTTGTAACACACTCGGTGAACTAATTTATATTGACAATAGTAAACAAGTCTTATGTTATAGCGTAAGTTAAATGCTATTCACAGGGGGAAATTTAGGAACCCGAATTTATATGCTATTTTATGTTTTAGCTTGAGGAAATCCCTTTATATAGTAGTTTACAAAACAGTAATGGCTCGGGGCATAAGAGACATACGAGTACCATCCGAGGTTTAATTTGGCAGCAAACCTTATATAGGAAATTTATAAATACCTGTCTACTCTACTAGGTACCGGTGGATTTAAATAGAAACCGTGGTTTGTGGTTGGTGCTCTTCACTAGACTCTCATGAATACTTCTCCGCTGCCAGACATGGGTGGGCCGGAGCAGTGAACAGGACCAGACCTCCGAGTTTACCGCCGGTGACCCGTAGTGCAGACTCAGGACTCCAGGATGATGAAAAGATCGACGCAATAAAATGACACTATCCACAGGACCGAAGATTTAGAAAGATGAAATAAGTAGATGTAAATATGTAACTAGCAATAAAAATAAAAAACCTGGAACAATGGAGACAATATTTGGTTAAATTCTAGGAAATTATTCATACCTATCTATCAAGAGCTTTTATATGTAATTAAACACGTGAACCACGGGTTTAATAAAACACTTACCAGTTTATAAGCTGGTTTTTTTCTTTATTGAAATAAGGTTAGCGGTCCATGTGCGTGCAGGTCAAAATGGCGTTTGCTGAAAAAGAAATTTATCTTATGAAATTGACAATTCACAATATCGAAAGCCATCCTAGGCATAATAGTGAGGAACACCTCATTTTACTACTTACCAAATGTTGAATTGGTGTTAACAAATCCTTATTATACTAGAACGAACAGGACTATATATTCATGTTACTAAGTTGAGAGAAATACCGGGCGCGGCTGAAACAAAAATTACATTGATCAACTTATGAAAGAGATTTTAGAGGGATGATTATGCATCCCTGTACTTGTACTAACAAAATACTTACCATTTCCACGTGATTGGGATCCAATGGTTAAATTTTAGATGTTCACATATCGTATGCCGGATTCCCAATGACGACATTTTGGGCCGAACCAGAGAGAACCGCGTCGGCGATCGCAGCGCCACCTTTTGTGCTCGTGCGAATGACTTGGACACAAATCGATCCTTACCAACAATTAAAATTTTATAGAAATATGTTCCTAGAAATTGAGATAAACCATTTTAAAGGTAAATTGTAAATAATACGTCTTGCCAATAAAAATCTAACATGTTTTCTAAAACCGGGCGTGTGGAACGGATTTTGGACCATAGACAAGCACACCTGTCAAACGTCAAATGCCAAATCAATGTATCAGGAACATAACCTAGCAAAAGAACGTAAACAATGGAAACAAATCGCATTTATAATGTCCTTTCAAGTTAATTATTAAGAAGACATATAGTCTGAATGTGCGTAGTGTTGTGATTAACCTAAACTGGCAGTGCATCACAGGCAGAACGGTATTAAACAATGGAATGCATGAGGACACCACTATCACACACAAGGTAAATTCTTACTTACAAAAAGCTATCACAAGACAAGTCTCCACCTCTATTCTATTTTCCCATGATATTGCCCGAGTCTAGGGCATACTACACGTTAAATTCATCCCTGCTAAACCAACGAAAACTTGATGAAATGCTCAGTATAAATTATATCCATTAAGATGTCTAGACACACGGTCCAAAGTGTTACAGTTCATCTTTAGTTGGGTTTTTTTTTTGAAGAGAAAGAAAGTAGGTGAGAAGGAAAAAAACCCGCAGGAGACAGGTTAATGCATGGCTTAAGCAGGATAGGTTAATTGCGTAAAGCCGTTAGTAAGCAGGTATCAGAGTATGTTAAGTATTAGTTAGGAGTTGATGAGGGGATATAAGTGCAAAAGGGTGGCATAAGCTTGATTAAGTTAGTTGATTGCGAATTAAGCATTAATAAGCGAAAGTAAGGGTGTTTAGTAGTTAGTAAGGGATAAAGTTAAATTATCGTTCACGGTTTTAAGAGTGGAAGTAAACTGCTAAATGTACGGTAACACTTAGGAATATAAATTTATTCTAAACAAAACCTAAACCTAAAGAGGGAGTACGAATGCTGATCAGGCATGTACCATAAAAACTAGCTATAGGGCTAAATGATATACGACTAAACAAGAAAATCTACTTGGTAGACCATCGAGGACGATGTCAGAACTTAATAATAAAATCCAGGACAACCTGAGACTCAACGAAACTTATCGATTACTCTTACACTACAATTATATCGTGGTGAATCTGCAGCTTCTACCCACGAGACTTAACCGCTAATAAATAATAGAAATGCTTAATAGGACTACCTAATATCTAGGCGTTTGTGTCTTTTACTTTATTAAAGAAAATGCCTATTTATTTACACACGAGGTAGCAAAGGGAATGCTAGAACGACTAGCTGATTCACTGTTACTAGATCTCGAAAGGGTATTTTGGCCAAGTCAAAATCACAGAAAGATAGTTTTTAACTGCACTTCCTTCAACAGAATTCCTCTTGGTTGGAGATAACTCAATCACTATGATAAAGTTTCCCTACTTAGGAGAATAAATCGTTAAAATGTATTTTTTTTTTTTTTTTTTTTTTGTGACTAACTAGTCAGATGAATCTCAGCAAAGATATTAGTGTTGAAGGATTAAGGTTCCTCTATGAGTCTTTATAAGGACAGAATAGGGAATTTTGTTGGTTTCCGTATGCATCCGGAACCGTATAGTAAGGTTAATGTAGACAGAGTCTCATTCCTTATATAATAAGTATTGGATATATCTAGGTCTCAGAACGAAAGACGAGTACCGTTAGGATGACGGCTCGGCTTCGCCAGGGCGGACTATATCCTTTATGTGAAAGTTTCCTAGAAGTTTCCCTTCTAAGGACTTTAGAGTATAGACAAGTGGTCCTAATTTTTTGTGTACAACACATTTTTCGTACCGGGGTGCTAATTTTGCTGAAAAGTATTTAGCGGCATTCGACAATGGAAAACATTTCTTATAAGCCATTTGGCCCTCTTCGAGTTCTACGTTACGCTTCCTCATGTTATAATGCTTAGCGTTACGATCATGGGAGGCAAGCAACGAGTTTTTAACCTTCTGGAAAACTACTTTGAGTTCTTTCAATTTTTCAGAAAAGTTATCACTAGTATCCAGATGAATGGAATTTTGATCTATAGGACCGTCATCGTTATATAGAGAACCTTCTAGAATCATCTGACGACCGTGCGTCAAGAAATACGGCGTGTGTTTGGTGACCTCGTGTTTGGCATTATTGAGAGCACATTGGATCTCCGCAAGGTTCTTGTCCCAGTTACGGTGATCAGAACGCACGTAAGATGCAATGGTTCTTACCAGCTCGCGGTTTACGCGTTCCGTCTGGTTAGTTTGAGGATGATATCTAGGGTTATAGAAAATATGAGGGACACTGTATTTATTCATCAGGTCTCTAAAATCTTTGGAGGTAAATTGAACACCATTGTCACAGAAGAGATATTTGGGTACCCCATGTACTAGAAAGATTCCTTTTTCCATGCACTTAACGATTGCTTTCGCCGTTACAGTGCGCAAAGGAAATAAAGTTACATATTTACTGAAATAATCAGTACATACGAAGATATATTGATTTCTCATATAAGAGGGAGGAAATGGACCAAGAATATCACAGGAAATTGCTTCGCCTGGTGACGATACACGTCTGGGAGATCCCATAAGACCAGGTCGAGCCAAATTAACAGGTTTATAGGTCTTGCAAATTTCACAAGAGTCTACGTATTCTTTTACATCTTGAAACAAGGTAGGCCAATAATAGACATCGGCTATTTTAGAATGAGTCTTGGACACCCCAAAATGTCCAGCAGTAGGATCATCATGATACCTATTTAACACATCTTTCCGCTTCTCATAAGGAACTACCAGCTTCCAGTCAAATTGATCTGTCAGACGATATTTATTCTTAGAGAAACGATACAGTTGATTATTTTCTATTTTAAAATTTGGAAAAAGAGAAGGTTTTCCGATAACCTTATTATATAAATCTTGGTACCATGGATCTTGTGATGATGGAACATCAATGGAACTAATGTGAACACGCGATAAACAATCCGGTATGACGTGTTCTTTTCCTTTACGGTGAACAATCCCAAAGTTAAATTGACTTAGTCTACAAGCCCAACGGTTCAAACGTCCCGTCGGATTTTTCAAATTAGAGAACCATTTCAGCGATGCGTGGTCTGTCACAATAAAACACTTTCTACCCTCTACATAGGCTCTGTATTGTTCTAACCCATAGAGCACTGCTAAGAGTTCCCTCTCGGTAGCTGAATAATTAGTCTCTTGTTGATTCAGCGTACGGCTGCAATACGCGATAGGATGGTCCACGCCGTCGTATTTCTGAGTGAGAACCGCTCCAATGGCGAAAGAGGATGCATCAGTATGTATAAAGAATTCTTCATTGAAATTAGGACATTTAAGAATAGGTGCTGATACTAAGGCAGACTTAAGTAAGTTAAAAGAATCATTAGCTTCATTTGACCAGACAAATTTTATCTTTTTGCTGGTAAGTCGTGATAACGGACGAGCTATTTTTGCAAAGTTATTTATAAAACGGCGGTACCAACCGCACATACCAAGAAAACGTTTGACAGCTTTAGCGTCATCTGGAGTTGGGAAATTTACTATAACCTCCACTTTAGAGGGGTCGGTTCTGAGACCGTGTTTGTCAATAAGATATCCTAAATACTTGAGTTCACTCCTACAGAAAAGTGATTTCCTCATATTAATAGTTAAGTTTGCCGATTTTAGTTTTTCAAAAACGGCCTTTAGTAACCGAAGATGTTCTTGAAAGTCTGAAGTACAGATAATTATGTCATCAATGTAACAAAACACCTTGTTATCAAATTCAGCCGTAAAAAGAGTATCCATTAGGCGTTGCATAGTTGCACTCGCTCCGACTAAACCGAAACACATGCGTTTATAATGAAAAAGACCTTTACCAGGCACGGTGAAGCTAGTTTTTTCTTTGGACTGTTCACTTAGAGGTATTTGATGATACGCAGCACTTAAGTCAAGAGATGTTAGAAATTTTGCATCACGTAAGTTATCTAGAATGTAATGAACGTAAGGTACTGGGTAAGCGTCAGATTTGGATACCGAGTTCAACTTCCTACTGTCCAAGCATAATCTTAAATCCCCGTTAGGTTTTTCGACCATAACGACTGGTGAGTTCCAAGGCGAGTGGGAAGGTTCTACTATTCCCGCTTGTAACATACGACTTACTTCATCTTCTAACGCTGCTTGTTTATTAGGACTAAGTCTGTAGTACTTTTGTTTGATAGGAGGTGAATCCCCCGTGTCAATAACATGTTCAATTAAGTGAGTTTTACCTAGGCCAACTTTATCCGTATCAATTTGATCGTAAAACTTTTTAGTAGCTTCGAGCTGACATTTCTGTTCCTGAGTTAACGAATCGTAAGTTATTAAGCCTGTGTCAGTAGGTACAAAATCAAGGCTAGCCAGATAATGGCTGTCTTCTTTAGGTATGTTAGTAATTAGACCTGGGGCTAAGTTATAAGCTCTCCAGAAGTTTAAGCCAAGAACCATAGGTTGCGCAATTTGAGAATGAATATTAAAGTGTACAAGTTTAACTTCCCCTTTATAATTAATGGGCAAGACCATATATTCCGTACATAACAAACGATTGTCATTAGCTACGCGAATAATTATCGGTTTCTTATGTTTCTGAATGGGAATACCCCCACCCGTAGAAAATATACGATGGCTATCACTACCTAAGAAGCTAGTGCTGGCACCCGAGTCCAAAAGACCACGAAAGTTAAGACTCATTATATTTAAAAGTGCGTATACTCTGTCATCTCCCTGTGGAGGATTAAAATATATTGTCTTTTCTGCGTGAAAGGGAGCAGAAGGATTATAGTTGTTTTTATTAGAAAAGACAAAGTTATTTAGTTTTTTGACTCCTTACATTTGGTGCAGTCCGGAGTGCGAACTCCTTTTTCTCCACATTTAAAACAGACTATATCTCTAGATAACCTACAAGATCTAGTGGAGTGATTGGTTCTACCACAACGGAAACACTTAAGTTGAGGATTAGAATTGAAAGGCGTCTGGGCTACAGCGGCCACAAACGTTTTGGAAGAATTGTGAGGATGAGGTGGAGTCGACTTATATGGAAACTCTTTACCCTTCCCTATGACGAAAGATGAGGACTGGCCATCTTGTTTTGGCAAAACCGGTTCACGAAAATGATTAGCCTTAACTTGAGATAACTCAATCCGCTTGCACAGGGTTTTCAATTGCTGGATGGACTTAACATCATGCAGAGCAAGGACTTTCGAAAATTCTGGCCTGATGTTTCTCAACATCGTATCAAGTTTTTCTTCTTCTGATACTTGGCGGTTAAGCCGTTCGTACATTCCTAGAACCGTGGATACGAAGTATACAATGGTCTCCGTTCTAGCTTGAGTCCTACTCCGAATCTCCTGTAAAAGAATATGATCAAGGTCAGGTATGTCGAACTCCTCCTGCAAAGCTGAAACAACTTCTTTATAGGTGCGCAGAGTGGTGCGCTGGGCACGGAACCACGACAGAGCAGGTCCTTCTAAAATTTCAGGAAAACCTCGGTAAATCCTATCCTCGGAAATCCTACGTCCGACACGAAGTTCTTCCAATCTGGTGAGAAAGATGCGAATACAAGAGTCGCCTCTAAACTTTAAATTCAAAGAATTGATATTAAACGTTCGATCAGGTTGATAGATAACCTTTTTAACAACACAAGACTCCTTAACAGAAGGATCATCGCTATCCGAGTTTGATGATATTGACGAGTTATCATCCTTATTCAGTTTATCTAACATGGTGTTGATCATCGCCTTCAACAGCTGTATTTCTTCAGATTCATCCTGTAAACGAGAAAGGCGACACAGCAAGTATTTGCAACGGGATGACAGTCTTTCGGTAGCAGCGGCTGATAAATCGTCCTGAACCTCCTGCTCGATTTCCTCTGCTTTCCGTTGACAAATTTCAATTTCAGATGCTGGATTGCTTCGAACCACTTCTACTAACTTCAGACCACCCTTTTCAGCTAATTGAGCAGTTTGCTTCAACGCCATAGAAAGACTCGACCTACGTGAGATTGGATTGACTGGAAGTTTACGAATCGACAATTCATGTGAGATCTCGTCCTTGTGAAGGTGTGTTATTTTGCAACCAGCTATTAAGAAGTCCATGTTTGTTTTATTTTAATATATGTTAAATCAGTTTAAGTTTCAAAGATAGTTTCAACTTTATAAGGTTTACTACTTCACATTAACGTGATAAAGTCACTTATGATAATAGTTATTATTTAGAAAGTGAAAAGTTCTATAGTGGAACTTGTTTAAAATATAGCATAAGTCAATATATCAGAATAAGCTAGTACGTATTTAAGTTTGTATTCTTAAACGTATAGTATAGACGTTTGAGTAAAATTAAAACAGTTACTTAAGAACTAAGCATCAATTCAACATTCGCAGAAAGTTTTATATTAACACCTTATATCTAAAATATTAATTGCATGAACCTGTCATACACCAAAAGGCCATACGTTGGGTACGCCACTGAAGCATAAATGGTCAGGGGCCATTCAACTATAAAGAAAGTAGGAATGCTCACGGCTAGATTAAGTAAGAGACTAACTCAGGATCGTGGATCGGCCACCTCCTAATGGAGCAGAGTCTGGATCTAGAATTTAAGAAATAATGGACGCCCTTTGATCCAACCTCCGTCTATCGTATGTCAGGTTCAAACAATAAAAGATAACATTAGGCTTATAACGTGTATTCACATATGGTCTAGCAGTTTGTAACACACTCGGTGAACTAATTTATATTGACAATAGTAAACAAGTCTTATGTTATAGCGTAAGTTAAATGCTATTCACAGGGGGAAATTTAGGAACCCGAATTTATATGCTATTTTATGTTTTAGCTTGAGGAAATCCCTTTATATAGTAGTTTACAAAACAGTAATGGCTCGGGGCATAAGAGACATACCATCCGAGGTTTAATTTGGCAGCAAACCTTATATAGGAAATTTATAAATACCTGTCTACTCTACTAGGTACCGGTGGATTTAAATAGAAACCGTGGTTTGTGGTTGGTGCTCTTCACTAGACTCTCATGAATACTTCTCCGCTGCCAGACATGGGTGGGCCGGAGCAGTGAACAGGACCAGACCTCCGAGTTTACCGCCGGTGACCCGTAGTGCAGACTCAGGACTCCAGGATGATGAAAAGATCGACGCAATAAAATGACACTATCCACAGGACCGAAGATTTAGAAAGATGAAATAAGTAGATGTAAATATGTAACTAGCAATAAAAATAAAAAACCTGGAACAATGGAGACAATATTTGGTTAAATTCTAGGAAATTATTCATACCTATCTATCAAGAGCTTTTATATGTAATTAAACACGTGAACCACGGGTTTAATAAAACACTTACCAGTTTATAAGCTGGTTTTTTTCTTTATTGAAATAAGGTTAGCGGTCCATGTGCGTGCAGGTCAAAATGGCGTTTGCTGAAAAAGAAATTTATCTTATGAAATTGACAATTCACAATATCGAAAGCCATCCTAGGCATAATAGTGAGGAACACCTCATTTTACTACTTACCAAATGTTGAATTGGTGTTAACAAATCCTTATTATACTAGAACGAACAGGACTATATATTCATGTTACTAAGTTGAGAGAAATACCGGGCGCGGCTGAAACAAAAATTACATTGATCAACTTATGAAAGAGATTTTAGAGGGATGATTATGCATCCCTGTACTTGTACTAACAAAATACTTACCATTTCCACGTGATTGGGATCCAATGGTTAAATTTTAGATGTTCACATATCGTATGCCGGATTCCCAATGACGACATTTTGGGCCGAACCAGAGAGAACCGCGTCGGCGATCGCAGCGCCACCTTTTGTGCTCGTGCGAATGACTTTGACACAAATCGATCCTTACCAACAATTAAAATTTTATAGAAATATGTTCCTAGAAATTGAGATAAACCATTTTAAAGGTAAATTGTAAATAATACGTCTTGCCAATAAAAATCTAACATGTTTTCTAAAACCGGGCGTGTGGAACGGATTTTGGACCATAGACAAGCACACCTGTCAAACGTCAAATGCCAAATCAATGTATCAGGAACATAACCTAGCAAAAGAACGTAAACAACGGAAACAAATCGCATTTATAATGTCCTTTCAAGTTAATTATTAAGAAGACATATAGTCTGAATGTGCGTAGTGTTGTGATTAACCTAAACTGGCAGTGCATCACAGGCAGAACGGTATTAAACAATGGAATGCATGAGGACACCACTATCACACACAAGGTAAATTCTTACTTACAAAAAGCTATCACAAGACAAGTCTCCACCTCTATTCTATTTTCCCATGATATTGCCCGAGTCTAGGGCATACTACACGTTAAATTCATCCCTGCTAAACCAACGAAAACTTGATGAAATGCTCAGTATAAATTATATCCATTAAGATGTCTAGACACACGGTCCAAAGTGTTACAAAATAAATACACTTATAAATAACCGGAAATTTGAACTTTCCGCGTACAATGTACCTTACAATTATTGTCATCAATCATTAGATTCATTAGCTTTATTTTTAAAGGTGCATTTAGACCAAACGAGCATTCGCTAATTCTATCGTGATTCTATCCCCCACTCTACGAAATTCAATCGTTACACAAAACGTGATTCGTCGATTTCGTAGAGTGGGGGATAGAATAGCGAATGCTCGTTTGGTCTGAATGCACCTTAAGCAGAACACTTGTCGTACGCAGTGTAGGACGTCCACCCACAAGATGGACAGACGATGTATGTTGAGATCCAAAGGGGAGGCCTATGTCCAGCAGTGGACGTCTTAAGCTGAAATGATGATGATGTATACTGCTTGTGCGTCAACCAAATTTACTCAATCACTCGTACGAACGTACGGGATTACTTTTCACATCATCAGCTTCTCTCAGTCCACTGCTGGACGTGGGCCTCTCCTATTAACTATGCGTATTAGGAGGTAAATGCCCAAAACAGCTACGCTGGACAAGCGGTTTGCCGATCGCAGTAATATGTCCAATTTTCCACTATGATGATTGATGACGCTGCTGTCCATCATCAATCTTCTATCAAAGAATGGTCAGTGACACTTCAATCCCTTAGTCGACTCCTATGACACCCGCGGGAAGAGTTAGGGCGGTGACAAATCTATTCTTACTGCCGTCACCACACGGCCAACGGGATTAGGTACTTTTACATGACCCATATATGGGACAGTACACTGAACGTGTTAAATCAACGAACTCGAATAGTTTATGATGCGTATTACGAAATTCAGACAAGCAAAATTTCGACACCAACACAGAAATAACCTGTCAAATGGCTAGACGAATAAAGATTTCAACAGTGGCCCTATTTGACGTAGATACGTAGAAACAAAATGGCCGACGCTAAGGAACTATTTGAGCGTTTATAAATATAATATTAAAGTTTCTATAGCCTACGCCATTCGAGGTTTTGTCTATCTATCTTCATGCCTATCTCATCTAACTTGTGTTTTGAAGACATCTAGTTAGGGCTTGTCCAGTAATCACGGTATACAATTTTGGCCTGTTTTGGACCCCCCCATCCCCCATGGCGATATTTGGTGATATTTTTAGGACACCCCCCTCCCCCCCCTTGCCAACTTAAGTAGTCCTTTTAATAACACTTCAATTTACGTACTTTATTAAGCACACGTGAATCACGTGATGGGAAAAGACTTTTTTGGCAACTACGAGGTAAATAGTCGAGAAGTTTTAAAACTTTAAAGATTTTTTATTATTTTTACTAGCTATAATGCTGTTCACCAGAGTAACAAAAAATTACACGTAATTTGTCCGATGACCCCCCCTCCCCTATGGTGACAATTGGTGATTTTCTCTTTATATCCAATAAAGCACACAGCATTTCCAAGTAAATCTCTCTAAGATTCCCCAAGCGACAAATATTCTTAGCTTCCCATTGAGACAAGCTGACGCAACACAAATCTATAAATCATGGAATTATGCCTCGAAGATGTGTTATGACGCATAAGCGACCATTGATTTGCAGGGATCCGTGGGCAAAATTGCTTATTTTTGAAGGTTCTCTAGCTTCGAGCCTGTTTGTTAGGAGTATGACATACACATAATTATTAAGTGAAAAACCGGCCAAAAGCATGTCGGGCCGTTGAGTAGGGCTCCGTAATTATTCAAAAACGGCTAGGTCGATTACGTTTGAAATAATTTTATTAGATATAATAGTTACGATACAAGTGCGAAAAACAGGAAATCCAAAACGAGTGGCGATGTTTAAAAACACGGCCGAAGGGAGTGTTTTAAATCGACACGAGTTACGAATTTCCTTTTTGCACGTGTCTCGTACGACGTTTTTTAGTACAGATGGCCCTCCGATGTTTTGGACCTGACGTAAAATGAGCCACTTCTCGCACTAGAGCCTAAAAAAGGCACCATCTTTACTAAAATAGTACATTACCACACAAGTGCGAAAAACACAAAATCCGAAACGATTGGCGATGTTTTAAAATACGACCGATAGGTGTTTTAAATCGACACGAGTTACGAATTTCCTTTATGCACGTGTCTCGTACGACGTTTTTTAGTACAGATGGCCCTCCGAAGTTTTGCACCTGACGTAAAATGAGCCACTTCTCGCTCTAGAGCCTAAAAAAGGCACCATCTGTACTAAAAAATACATATCTCTAGAATAGAATACTCTTTATTGGACACCTTAACAAAAAAGAAAACATGGTCAATACAAACGATATAATACAACATTTAATACCTACTTATAGAAAGAAAGAAAGAAAGAAAGAAAAAACATTTATTGCACAACTACAATTACACACAGAACAATAAGATACATTCTTACATCTACAGAGACAAAATACAGATAAAATTAAAAATACAGACTCTAAACAAAAACAAAAAGGTGAGAAAGTGTGTTGGTGTAGGAGCTACAATAGGGTACCACTCAGCATATGCTCTGACATCTGATGCCGGAGCGCTGGTCTTCCGTGGAACCCATTGGAAGATAGAAATGAACAACAACAAGCGAGCGTTATTAAGAAAATAAATAAATTATGTAAATATAATTTTATGAGTTTTTTGATACTTTTCGGAACAAAAGTTGGAATTGGAACAATTTTTTAGCGGTTATATCCGAAAAGATGGACTAAAAAACTTATTTAGGACCGTCATTCATTTAAAAACATATAATTAACTAAAATAAATTTGGAGTACTTTTTGTACCACGTTTTTATACTGGCAACAAGCTCCCAGTTCATGCAAAATGCTTTCTATAAAAAAATAGCTCTCTCCCACTTTTATACTTTTGGTGTATGCCATTTATACACGCATACACAGTACACACATGCTCACACACACATGAAGTGTATGTACAAAGGAATACAATAAAATAAGACTTACATTTAAAAATATAAGGTGTAAATTCCAATGTGATATAATTTCAGCGTGATGCGATTTTGTTTCAGTGATTTGTTGCAATATTATTCTTTCGTTAACTGTCTTAAAACAGTCAAAGCCAGACAGTAAATATATACACACTTTTCCATTTTATGTCATTGTAATAAGGTGGAAAATTGTATACATCATTATGACTTATAATGTGCCGACTTGCCTGCGGACAGACGATTTTATTGCGTGATTATTTATATGTCACTGTAATGTGTGTAATGAATGTGTTGCAAAAAATACAAGTCTTGGCAGTGCATTTTTTCATTTATATTTGTTGCATTAGTAATTATTAGGTATGAGACAGGATTTCGAGTAGAGGGATTTAGATTAATAGAATATTTTGTAAATTTTTGAATTGTTTCCAGCATTTTAACAAGTACCGAAGTATTTAAACTATTCAAAAATAATTCTTAGTAGAAATGACATTCGAAACCAAAAAGACGATTACCCTAGACTAACCATTACTATATATTGTTTTGTTTTTTTTTTCTACTATATGTAGATGATATATTTTGTTAACAGACAAGCCATTATACCTACATTAAATTCAACCAATTTGTAGTAGACCCCTCTAGATAGAACCACGACAAATTAGCAAATGTATTCGTCCTTTCTAAAAATTTGTTTAGTTTTTACTTACCTAAGATCATTTTGTAGTCTTTTTCTTTCGTAATTAAAACTTCTAGAAAATAAATATTGTGTTGAAGTGTTTTTAATATAAAAAATGGCTAGATTGTTCACACGTAATACATTCTGTCCAACAGACAACTTTCACGCATACATTTTTTTGAATTTGTCTACTGTGGACAGAGCAGAGTATAAAGGTGAATTTAGACCTAACGAGCGAATGCTCGTTCAATTCACTCTACGAAATCAACGAATTTCGACGAATCACGTTTTGTGTAACGAACGAATTTCGTAGAGTGGGGGAAATAATGAGCATTCGCTCGTTTGGTCTAAATCCACCTTTAGTTGGTTTTACATTGTCATAAATTTCTCACAAGCTGTTTTAAAACGTCACTTTGGCGTACTTCCTGTTTATATTAAAACCTTTCGAGCAAACGTCTATAGACGTCGGGTCGCCTAACATCAACTTAATTCGAAATTGTTAGTCATGAAGTGTCTTCAATCATAGGCAGAAATCGGACAAATGTGCGTCATTGTTTGCAATAATGGACATGGTTCCAAAGTTGATTAAATAATTAGTTACAGGAATAATTTCTTGAAATTTTATTTAGAAGGTTTAAGGTGACTATTTACAAAGGTTTTCATAGTTACAGGTGTCAAATAGGTAATTTTGTGAAAATAAAATGTTGTCAAATAGGTAATTTTCAAAATTACTACCTATTTAACAAATACCTACTAATAATAATATAATACTTTAGTTAATATTTGAATTAATAATTTAATCAACTTTAGAGTCATGTCCATATTATTGCGAACAATAACGCACATTTGTCCGATCTCTCTTCATACGAGATTCGTTTGTATGCCATTAAAAATTTGACAATTGAACCACGATTAATAATGGGTGCCATCTATTTTTGAAATGGAATGTCATATCAGCGGGCGATTAAAATGCAGCGAGCGCATGTCTCCGCGCTCTCTCGCGCCCTAATCCGAGACTCGTGAAGATATTTTCGCGACTATTGTGTGGCCACGAAACAGGCTAGTTGTTGGACTTTTACCAGCAGTGTTATTCACTAAGGAAACCGCCTTGCTAACAGCGCTGTGTCAGCGCTGCGGCAGCGTCGAGCCTAAAAATGGTATTCACTAATGCAATTTAAACGACACTAGCGCTCTGCGACGAATGCGGTGTGAGAATGGAACTACACTGCGTCGAGAGTTACCGCCTACAGTTCGACGACGAGCTGTTCTACGTTAGTGAATACCGTTTCGCTGCGCTGCGCTCGACGTCGAAGTGAAGGCTGTCTCGTCGTCGAGCTCGTTGACGAACGCAGCGTCGAATGTGTGAATAAGAGAATAGCATAACTGTTCTCATAAACATAACACATAATATCAGCCTATCTCAGTCGTGCTGGACATAAGCCTCTCCTATTAACTATGCGTATAAGTGAGGTCCAGCAGTAGACTATCATAGGCTGATGATGATGATACGTGAGGTCGTGAGCACTAGGAGGTAAATGCTCATAATCGCCACGCTTGGGCAATCGGATTGGTACTGTGAAGACGCTGTTGCCCATCATTAATCTTTTATTAAAGAAAGGTCAAATATTTATGACTTTTCAGTTGCTTACATATTAATGTGATAGATGCTCAGATTAATATGACAGGTAATTTATACCTACACATATTTTTGATTGGTAAATCTGTTCAGATACATACCTATGTACATGTACCTTTCTAAGCTCATTTATTTATGAAGCCTTGGATTTGCTCATATATCTATGAGCTTGACTGTTACTGTTTTAGATATACTTTGTCATCATGCCATGTTGCTTGATTAAGGAACTCTCCTATGTTTAAAAATATTATTGTATTTATTATTGTAAACTTATGATAAGGATGTAGATAAAGTTATGTATGTGACTGTGTACATAATTAGGCATTAAACACCCGTAGGCTCGTTTCATAATAAGATCACACGAGTGTTTAATGCCTCTTATTATGCGCCAGCCACATAAATAACTATTTAGCTTTCAAAAATCGCTATTGTCAAGCTGCAGTCCTATACACATCATCAGTCCATGTCAGTTCACTCCTGGACGTAGACCTCTCTCCTATTCATTTTGCGTATTGACGCATTAGGAGGTAAATGCCCATAATCGTCAGCGGATTGGCGTTCGCAGTTGATTTGATTTGATTTATTTATCTCACAAAATAAATTATATTATAAATTATGATACACTAATCTATATGAATTTAAATTATGATCGTCAAAAAATTTCGCACAGTAAAATTATGTCAAAAAATAAATATTAAAAAATAATAACTTAGCACTACATTTAAATTAACATTATAGTTATAATGTGTCCACTATGATGACGCTGCTGCCCATCATCAATCTTCTGTCAAAGAATAATCAGTGACACTTCAATCCCTTAGTTGACTCTTACGACACCCGCGGGAAGAGTAGGGGTGCAACAATAATTTAAAAAAAATATAGTAGCAGGGGCGCAGTGCTATAGCGCCTCAGAAAATCGCGATTCTCGTGGCCCCACCCAAACTCGGAATCGATTCCGCCATAAATCGGTGTGCCGACACGCCGCGAATACCATTACTCTCTTATTGCGGATAAGCCCGCAAAACCCTGTATACCGCGTTCTCGGGACCACTGTTTTATTCACTCTGTATGTATACGCTTATTTATTACTATAGTGGTTCTAAATGCTTTAGACCTCATGACCAGTCCACTTGTGGTAGTAGACCTCTCTTACGAGTATGATCTATACGTATGGACGCATTAGAAAGTACAGTCAAAGGCAAAATACGATTATTTTGCGATTAATTTACGACTGCTTACATACATACCTACTATTGCTTTCATAGTGAAAATAACTTCTAACAGACTTCAAAAAAGAAGAAAGTTCTTAATCCGACTGATTTTTAAAATATATGTTTCTGTATGTTAGTCACACTCGATCTCTCCGATAAACCTGAATCGATTATCATTTTTTTTTATTAATCAAGATTGGTTACCGTATCTCTAATAATAATTAAATTAGTAAATTACAATATCGATACCATAAAGAAAAATAGAATAAAATAAACTAACACTAAGGAAATAAAATTATATCTACAAATACTACACTTTAACAAATATTTACAAATTCTAATATAAATTTAATAGAAGTTTAGAACTTTGATGCAATGCTTAAAAATTCCGCATCAAGGACAATTTAAGAGTTATATTATAAAACACATCCTTTACTTTTGTCAAACAGACGAATAAAATAATGCAAATTATAAAGATAATCCGGGCCTTGACATTGAATTTAAAAAGTCATTAGAACACGAAATGCAACAATGTAACGATAATTGAATTCGCCATATCGATTCAGACGCTTTTTGTTTTACAAAATGCGCCGCAATTTTTAAAACAAAAGCCACATGAAATAAAATACCTTACATATTTTCAATATGGTGCGTTTTTGCTTGTTTTGTTTTGTGATATACGACAGTGTTAAAATTAGGGTTACATTATCAATGAATTACGATTTTTCGCACTTGTGGTATTTTGGTTAATGAATGAGTGTTGTTGAAGAGAATGAATTTGGCAGAGCGCATATTACTTAACAATGAGTTTTATTGATCCTGCTGTTTGTAAAAAAGTTATTTTTAATTTTATTAGTATACACATATAAATGGAGGAGATTCATTTGATACCTTTTAGGGTTCCGTAGTCGTAAGGGTTACTGGGTTGGCCGTGTGGTGATGGCAGTAAGAATACATTTGTCACCACCCCAACTCCTCCTTCGGGTGTCGAAGAGTCGACTAAGGGATTGAAGTGTCACTGACCATTATTTGATAAAATATTGATGATGGGCAGCAACGTCATCATTGTGGATACATTACTGCGATCGCCAATCCGCTTGCCCAGCGTGGCGATTATGGGCATTCACCTCCTAATGCGTCTATACGCATAGTTAATAGGAGAGGCCTACGTCCTGCAGTGGACTATCATAGGCTGATGATGATGATGATGATGATGATGAAGGGTTACTGGGAGTGTCGATGGACGAAGAAGTAGGGGGCGCGCACCCAGTAGATGGACGGATGTGGTAGAAGCTAAAAGCCAAACTTCACTCCAGACAACCATTCATATGGCCAAAGACCGAACGGCCTGAAGAGCAGTGACAGGAAGAATACCCCATAGGAGTCACGTCCCTCAGACATGTGGCCACGACTTAGACGAGTCGAAAGGGTTCTTTCGCGACGGCTCATGGTTGGAACCTTTAAGAAATTAAATCCTTGCAGTTTAGAAATAGATGACGAATTTGACCAACGTTACCCCACAGATCGAAGTAACCTCGTGTTAGGGCGGATTTTTATTTCGTTGTAGATTTTATTAAATTTCCCAGATTTGAATATTTTCATATTTTTTCTACTCACAATCGCAAACTCTTTCGATCCTCATTAGCAGAAAAAAGTGTCCCGAGAATTCCATACATTTTTTTGTCTTCCACTGAGTTACGGTCGAAGAAAGTGTAATGAAAAATAGTAATGCATTGGAATTTTTTTTTAGGGACACTTTTTATTTCTATCAGGATCGAAAGAGCTCATGATTCTTAGTAGAAAAATTAAAAAAAATCCAAATTTGGAAAATATTAAAACCTACAACAAAATAAAAATCCGCCCGTTACGGTTTTTTGTCACACAATAAATGATTAAGATAAAGCACGTCTGAATTCTCCCGGAAAGAGGGATCTACTTATGTGCGTATCACAAATATTTGCTCCGGACGTTGGAAAACAGATATCGGAATTTTGTAGACTTAAGAGAAATACAAAAATGAACTGATTTAGCTGACAATGGCAATTTTCGTATTGATTTTACGACATGCTAAATTTCCTTTCAAAAACAGACCTGAAATTTCTTTGACAAGTGCCACCCTCCGTTCAATGTATCACGGTATCGGTAATGAATTTTTATATCAACCTATAAAAACTTAAACCATCATTTAAAAATAGTTGTAACTGGTCCGTCAAAGTTTTGATTGGCTATATTCTATAAACATTTGTCAAAGATGTTGCGCCGAAATATGCGCGGTGTTATGAAAAGCGCTATCTTGGCACAAAGCGCTAGCTTGTTTTTGGAGCATTTTGGAGCTGGCGTTAGACGTCCAGGCGTACACTTGTCAACTAAAATTCAGGACCGATTTTGAAAGGCAATTTAGTATGGCGTGCGGCTTCCATGTTTTTGTTCGTTGGAACCAATTTATCCCTAAAAACGCACCAAAAGTGCAGAAATCTCGTAAACTGCGCACGTTACGTTCGGACTGACGGCCGTTGACGACTATGCCAACTCTTTTTCGGTTTCAGACGGTCGACGCTCCTGAGGTCTATTTAGGTACTGTAGAATATAATATATATTATACAGGTAGAAGGAATACGCCCTTTGTTGTCTGGGCTAGTTTAACGTTCTAGTCTGACTTTCGTAAGACAAAAGGTGTTTATAAAATCAACTTGTCAGTATAACCGCGAGATTTTTTATGGGCGTAATAACTATAAATATAATGAAACGGTTAAACTCAAGTGTAGTCACTACCAGCCGTGTGGTGACGGCAGTAAGAATACATTTGTCACCACCCCAACTCCTCCTGCGGGTGTCGTAAGAGTCGACTAAGGGATTGAAGTGTCACTGACCATTATTTTATAAAAGATTGATGATGGGCAGCAGCGTCATCATAGTGGACACGTTACTGCGATCGCCAATCCGCTTGCCCAGCGTGGCGATTATGTGTATTTACCTCCTAATGCGTTTATACGCATAGTTAATAGGAGAGGCCTACGTCCAGCAGTGGACTATCATAGGCTGATGATGATGTAGTCACTACGCGCGACATGTTTTAGAGAGCCTAGGTCTCATTATCAACATACACCGTTAATAAACTTCTTTTTAACCGACATAAAAAAGAGGAGGTTCTCAATTCGACTGTTTTTTGTTGTTGTATGTATGTTACCTGATATCTCTGAGAATCGTGAACCGATTTTCAAAATTTATTTTTATAATCGAACGTGTATTACCCCGGGATGGTCCCGTTGGCACCAAGTTGGGGTCTGATGATGGGATCTTGGAGAAATCGAGGGATCTCTTCAAATGTTATAAGTACATGTATGGCGCTTTTGGTAATTTTCATTCATTTACAAGAATTTGCATTCAGAAAGTAGGATTTGAGGAAACCAATGATGAGAACAAATCGGGGATCTTGAAGAAATCGGTTGAAGTCGGTTTTTTCATTTTTAATTTTGTGATTATTACTTTTGGAAAGTCGTGACAATTGTCACAAGAATTTACAAAAAGTGTTCGACCTGTGCCGGAATTTCGCTACAATTGTCGTGTTTTTTGTGACAATTGTAATTTTGCTTCGCTAAACAGTCAGTAAGTATTTATTGTTGATTTCTAGAAGTTTTTGCAATATTTATTTGATGTTGATGCAAAATAAATCGCCCATAGAAACTATAAATATAATGAAACGGTTAAACTCACGTGTATATAGTCACTACGCGCGACATGTTTCAGAGAGCCTAGATCCCCATTATCAAGCACTGAGCCCGCGTTCACGCCTCGCGACTCGCTTCATTATATAATTAACCCGGCGGGAGTGTGGCAGGGTATCTCATACCCTGCGTTTGACTTATGTCAGTATATTTAGAGTTTATTTTTCTTCAACTTTTTTTCACCACACTCTCGCCGGGTTTCCACATTAGCGACACGCCCCGGCTGCGCACGGGTACTATACCTACATAAAAAACTCCCTCTCGAATTACTCAACCTATTAAAAAAATCTCATCAAAATCCGTTGCGTAGTTTTAAAGATTTAAGCGTACAAAGGGACATAGGGACAGAAAAAGTGACTTTATTTTATACTATGTAGTGATAAATGAAATGAAATGAAATATGTGTCAGTCATGGAAAGGTACCTAGTCACGGTCTCACGGATGTTTCGGAGAGCCGAGACAGCTAGGCTATTCTCTTATACACACATTCGACGCTGCGTTCATCAACGAGCTCGACGACGAGACAGCCTTCACTTCGACGGCGAGCGCAGCGCTGCGAAAAACGGTATTCACTAACGTAACAGCTCGTCGTCGAACTGTAGGCGGTAACTCTCGCTCGACGCCGTGTAGTTCCAGCTCACGCCGCATTTGTCGCCGAGCGCTAGTGTCGTTTAAAGTGCATTAGTGAATACCGTTTTTAGGCTCGACGCTGCCGCAGCGCTGACACAGCGCTGTTAGCAAGGCGGTTTCCTTAGTGAATAACACTGCCGAAAGGGATAAACGATTCTTATCGGCTTGCTAATTTAAGGGACGTTTAGGAATAAGGGGTCTCTAATATATCACGGTCAGTCAGTAGCGGTACCATGAATTTTCAAGTATCAGTTACGGTAGGTTTACTCAATACGTAAAGCGCTCTATCGCACTCGCACTTTATAGGAGTGAGCGCGATGGCTTTACGTATCGAGTAAAATCTTATATACTTGATACTTGCCAACTCATTGGTACGGCGACAGGCTTCCACTTTCTAAGGATTATCATAAATTCCTAATCCTCCAAAAATATGATCATTCTTAACGTGTTGAACTATTGGATCTTAACTTACAATAATCAAGATATTCCTCGATTCCGTCTCTGTCACTCCGATTAAGCCTTCATTAGAGTGACCGAGATAGATGCTCGAAATTTACGAACTGTGACATAGATTACTTATATACCAGATAGAGCACATGAGACGAATCGCGATCGACAAACTTAAAGACCAAGCCAAACCAGATGCGTGTGCGTGGCGCGCGCGTTGTAGCGTATGGGATGTCATATTAGATGACACACCGCTTCCGTGGCGTATATGTGAGCGTGACCAGCAAATGGTGTGCCACCTACTACGATGTTTCATACGCTACAACGCGCACGTCACACATATGCGCATGCGCACGTGCTGCACACGCATCCGGTATGGCTTGGCCTTAAATAGTGCGGAATCTAGGTGCTTAGCCAAGTTGCCAATCGCTAACGCTTAATCGTCAATCGTAAACGAAAGGCAGCTAACTGTCTTTGTCGGACTAATATGAAAGAGTGATAGAGAGGGAAAACTACGATACGCCACTAAGCGTTAGCGATTGGCAACTTGGCTAAGCACTCTGGCATATATTTTATTGTGCAAATCTTGCTGTTTAATAATTATACACCAAGTACCTACTCTGTATTAGTTTTATCTTTCCTTTATCGTGTGATAAACGATATAGCTTACACGTGGACCCGATAAAAACCCTTTACCGTGTCTCCAGTAAAAACCCTAAAGGTTGAGATGCTGAGGAAGAAAGGTCGTAAGTGTAGCCAAAATACTGAGTTTTACCGCATTTTATAATTAAAAGGATTAGTCCCATTTTGATCTATTGATGCATGAAGCATGACTGGTCTGATAGATAAATTGAAATCGGTTTTTGTCGTCTGCAGATTTCGGTGTAGGAAAATCTTTTTCGGGTTTTTTTTAGTTTATTTGGAGATTTGTCGTCGATGGTGTCCGAAGCTTTAAATAGCCGACAATGAAGTTGAGAATAAATAAATAATAATAAATAAATATCCTGGGACATCTTCCACAAATCAACCTAGTTCCACGGTAAGCTGAATTAAGGCTTGTGATGTGAGTACTAGGCGACGATATATATAATAGATAGATACATTACATATAGAAACTTAATTATATAGACAGCCATGACCAAGAAACAAATATTTGTGATAAATAAATACACAATATGCCCTCGCCGGGATTCGAACCCGGAACCTCCAGCTTCGTAAGCAGGGTCACTACCAACTAGGCTACAGAGGCTGAGAAAAATGTAAACAAACCGTTTAAAGAAATGTAGAAAAAAACTTTTTCAAGGATACCCCTCACTATAGGCTCACAGAACTTTACGAGTAGCGGAGGTACCCGAAAAAACATTTCTTCTCTATATTTTATTCTACCAATTTGCCGGCGTAATTAATATGTATAGTATAGTTGTACCAACTTGCAAATTTCTAGTACTAACGGCCACTAAGCTATAGGTACTGCAGACAGACAGACATGGTGAAACTATAAGGGTTCCTTGTTTACTACGAAACCCTAAATACATCCTGTATATATCGTCTCTTATCATCAACAGTACATCTAGCAGAAGGCCGAGTGTAGGTAATAACTTATAAAAAACGTCTTGATCGCGTTTACGTTTTCATCGTCATTTGCACAGAACAGAATTATTCCGTGGTCATTTGTATGAAAATGACGATGGAAACGCAAACGCGATCGAGACGTTTTTTATAAGTTATTACCTACACTCGTCCTTCTGAAGCCTTAAGCTTACGTGAAACTAGGTCGATTTGTGTAAAGGTGGATTTAGACCAAACGAGCGACTGCTCATTCTACCCCCCACTCTACGAAATTCGTTCGTTACACAAAACGTGATTCTTCAAAATTCGTTGATGAGTGGGGGATAGAATGAGCATTCGTTTGGTCTAAATCCACCTTAAGATTGCCCCATTATCATCGTCAGCCACTGCTGGACGTAGGCCTCTCCTATTAACTATGCGTATAGACGCATTAGAAGGTAAATTCCCATAATCGCCACGCTGGCCAAGCGGATTGGCGATCCCAGTAATGTGTCCACTATGATGAGTATGATGACGCTGCTGCCCATCATCAATCTTTTATCAAATAATGGTCAGTGACACTTCAATCCCTTAGTCGACTCTTACGACACCCGTAGGAGGAGTTGGGGTGATGACAAATGTATCTTACTGCCGTCACCACACGGCCAACTATATTTATTGTTATTTATTTTCAGTTCCCAAAAAGAGCAAGCAGCAAATGAGGGCATATAACAATCTAAAGGTACTTTGATATCAACCTAAAACCCTTTGATAGGGGATTTTAAAAGTCATCGTATTTCGTTGATTGTGTTTGTCGGTAAATATAAATACGTCTCGTCTGTTCCTAGGGTCGCTTGGTGCGTACGTACTGGGAAGGGCAGACGGCCGGCAAAGTATATTAAACGGAGAAGCGACCTTCTTCTTTGGCGTTAGGATGCGGCTCCACTGACGCGGAGAGGAGCGGAGATGTGCAAAATTGACCAATTACATTCTTCAAATTCAAAATTCGAAACACTGTGATGCGGTCTCATTGGCCAATTTAGCACATCTCCGCTCCTCTCTGCCTCAATGGAGCCGTAGCCTTACACTCTTGACAGAGTGGTCGTGGCCGTCACATAGGTTGTGTTGCCTGATGTACTATGCGATGCCATTCCTTGCGAACTGCCGCGCTTCTGGTGCATTTATGCAATGGAGTATCCACGGTGGCCTTCACTCCGTCTGTCCACCTCATCGGTGAACGTCCTCGTCGGGTGCCCTACTCGTCCCTGCACCACCAGACGCTCGACAGATTCGTTATCGCGCCGCGTTACGTGTCCAAAGAAAGGAAGAATGCTTGGACTTTGCTTGATAACCTCTGTTAGATGCCTAGCTCTCGAAGAATGGACTCATTAGTTCTAAATTCCGTCCAGGATATTCCGAGCATTGAGCAGAAGCGACACTTAGCTTGATATGACAAATAACGTAGTATAAAACTGAAACTAAACACTGCCTCGGGTTGCCCGCGCACCCAAGTGCCCGCGAATCTAAATAAATTTATTCGGCGTTCGGGAGGCCGTTGGGAGGTAATGGAGACCTCCCAACGACCCGCCAAGACACCCAGCTAACTCCATCAGGAGGCTGTGGGAACCCTAAAAAAAACTTGATTTAATAGTAAATGATTACTATTACTAAAATAACAAATATACAACTATTACTATACACAGGTGCCGTGTGGTGACGGCAGTAAGAATAGATTTGTCACCGCCCCAAACTCTTGCCGCGGGTGTCGTAAGAGCCGGCTAAGGGATTGAAGTGTCACTGACCATTCTTTGATAGAAATTTGATGATGTGCAGCAGCATCATCATAGTAGACACATAACTGCGATCGCCAATCCGTTTGCCCAGCGTGGCGATTATGGGCATTTACCTCCTATATTTATCATTATTAATATTGGCTAAAGGTTGCAGCCTTAGTCGGTCAATTCTAGCAGTGCCCTCCTATCCCAAAGAGTGTCACACCTTACAAAACTTCGTGACCCCTGATATGCTGGCTTGTCCGGAGCAGGCTTGTTTCGGACTGGGTGTGGTACATATGTTCATGTCAGTGGCGGCTGTACCTTAAGTGCGCTCGTGCGCTGCACTACCATAAAATTAACATTTTCAAATATGTACCCATTCCGTCCATACGACATTCCTATATTTTTATTTTCATATTTGAAAAAAAATCTTTGAAGCCGTTCACTGTAGCGAAGTCCGTTAAACTATTTTTTTCGCGCGTACTAAAAGTCATCCGTGCGCTCGGCGGAGCGCACTCGTCATCAAGTCGAAATTGTATGGGAATCGCGTAAACACCTCTGGCGCGTGAGACGGAAGATGCTACGTACAAACTGTATGAAGAAATATGCGAATTTGGAGCGCCGTCCCGACTGGGCAGTGCCGATGACTTCCGGAAGTTCCCGACTAGACACGAGGCGGCGCGCATCGGCCGGAGAGACGTAATATCTTTGCACTTATTGTTTCTGTTTGTTATTATTATTAGTGTTATTAATTTGTTTATTAGCATAATTATAAGATTTAAACTGTAGGTAAAGTAAATAAAATAATATTGAAAATAAATTTGCTAATTGCATTTTTTAATTACGACATTATTTTCCATACTAACTATACTAAGTGCACCACCGGTTCTCGAAGTCAGCAGCCGCCACTGGTTCATGTCCATGTTTAAATTGTTTATGTATCTTTTCTCAAACTTGCTACGGAATATTGATGTTACTTACTTTAAATTAAACCCGAAAATACTAAGTATCCTGTGTCATGTGCTAAAATGATATGTAAAGAAATTTCAAGTGTTTATTTCACACCTAGGACTGCAAACAAACTGTCTTTTGTTTTTAAACGTCTAATTGTGCTACCACCAGTTAACTAGATACCTCAAACAGATAAAAAAAAGTAAGGCGCGAATGTTTTTTTTTAAATGTTATTCGATACTGTACTATTAGTATATTTAAAAATTAAATAAGTAGTATGGTTTGGCGAAATCAGTTCGTTTTATTTCATGGCAAGTTTGAGAAAACCACTATACAAATCTCGGCGAGAAACAGGGTTACAGGCTGCGTATCCCTATCTGGCCTCAGCTACTTGGCCTGTAACCCTTCGTTTCCCGTCCTCTATAGTAATGTACTGTAACCTGTTATTAATCAATTCATATCATTCTTACCATGTGTAGTGTTTACCCTCTGTACGTTAGTTTTAGTCTGTGTCCGGAGGTCGCGTAGGGCGGACGGCAAAGGGCGCCGGGCTACCTGAAGCTGGGCGGGATTTCCCTAATAGGTAGTCGCTGTCAAATATATAGAAGCGGGAAGAGTACTCGGAAACATCTGAGCAGGCCACTATTGTTATTGCGTTGGAGTGCTTGTTGACATATTTTTGAGCACCCTGGCCATTCCGATATATGAGACGGTGCTATTATTCTATGTCCATGATCCGAATAAGGCACTAGGACATACCTTTGTGTAATTTTCATACACTTAAATATAAGATTACTTAAAAAATACAATTCAAAAAATATTTAATAAAACAACTTGAGTTGTTCCACCAAAGATTTAATACATTTATCACCACCCGAACTCTTCCCGGGACTGTGGTAAGTCCACTAGTCACTACACTTTTACTACCACCGCAATAAATACTGAAATAATGTTCATCATGTTCTTACAATGGCATCCATGAGAAAACCAAGTTGTTTTGCGTTATGGATGTGTACGATAAATTAATGAATTACTCAATATCACGCCAACCGATTCGATAATTCTTTTTTTACCGATTTCATAACAAACCAAGATTATCTCGATGGCACCAAATCGGGGTGTAATGATGGGATTTTATAGATATCAGTTGAATTCGGTTTTTTTATGTATAGTTGCTCAATAAGACTTATGCCTATGTATTTATTAGTCTTTCAGTGGCTGGTCTAAATAACCCACATTTTTTACTCGTCTGTACTTGCCGAATGGTTATGCCAAACCCACTGACCGAAACCATTACATATAATAATTCCATAACATACAAGAGTAACTGAAGCCGCTTTCATGTCCGCCGACATTGTCAAGTGTTGTGTTACAACCGTCGAGACTTGTGAACCTGATGAAATATAATTAAATATAATTACGTTTTATGTTTCGTCTGGACTTAGCCGTGTGTTACGACCGTTATACGTTATATTTGCCTATTACCAGGCCTGCATGGAAGAGGAAACAGTAAAACATATTCTTCTAGATTGTAAACAGGTAGAGGTATACAGGAGAAGTCGAAAGTCTTCGACCAGTGATTACTTACGGATCTGAAACGTGGTCGTTCACTATAGGACTGATTAGGAGGCTCAGAGTCACTCAACGAGCGATGGAGAGGGCAATGTTCGGGGTTTCTCTGCGAGATCGCATCAGGAATGACGAGATCCGCAGAAGAACGAAAGTGACTGACGTAGCCCGAAGAATCGCCAGGTTGAAGTGGCAGTGGGCTGGCCATATTGCCCGGAGGGCTGATGACCGGTGGGGTCGGCGTGTTCTCGACTGGCGACCACGCACTGGACGGCGCAGCGTGGGAAGGCCCCCCACAAGATAGAGCGACGACCTGGTAAAGGTCCAATGTCCAATGGATGCGGACAGCTCACGACCGTCTCATCTTTGTGGAACTCTCTGGGGGAGGCCTATGTCCAGCAGTGGACGTCAATTGGCTGATGATGTCGATGATACAGGAGTAGGCACTTGGGGATGGAGACTCCACATACACTAAAGGAGGCATTTAGCAACCTGCCACATACACTAAAGGAGGCATTTAGCAACCTGAAACATACACTGAGTTTCGTGGAGGAGCTTGAATGGTTGGAATAGGGCTACCTCACTGTCACGCAAAAAAGGCACAATGGTTGTCGAGTTGCGGAAAAAGCCCAGTAAAACTAACTAACTACCAGGGTCGAACTATCAGTGCCACTCCGGGGAGGTCATCAGTAGGGCCTCACGGCGAGCGGTGACGCTCGTCGCGCAGTCGCGAATGTTCGTCGAATATCTATCTACGTACTAATTCGACCGCTGTCAGAGAATTGATTATAACAATGAGCAATAAAAAAATATATACACATATATATATATTTTTTTTATGTTGGCACAACAAAGTGGCTCCACTCCACCTGATCGTAAGTGAAAAGTAGAGCCCAAATCGCGGCGGCAACGAACAGTTAGAACAGAACGAATATGAAGGTACCACGGAAAAAACATGCCCAGTACTTTAAAAAATCAGGGCAAATTCACACCTTATTATGTTAAATGTTGGTGGTTTTTCCTTCTGTAATTTGAATTGACTAGACATGTTCTTTCCGTAGACCCTTCATATATTATAATGACTATAATGAGACAATCTTACTTACACAAATCCACCTAGTCCCACGTTAAGCTCAATTTGCCATTTATCTATCTATGGCAGATGACAGCTTAAAATAAATAACAAAACTTAATATTTTAATTGAATGCTGCCCACGTAGAGTTTCATGACTCGTGTATGCTTGGATCGTCCCAAAAAGGTTGGTTTATCAAAATATGTAATTGTTCGAAAACACAAGCATTTAGCTAAATCATCCACCGTGTTTTTTATCAAAACAACATTATTTTAGAGTCATCGAACTAAGTGTTCAAAAGGGCACATTTATATCGATATCTATACAGGGTGATATCGGTGGCGATCCCAACTGTGAATGGTCTTTCTGAACAAGGTTTCCCATGGTTGTCAGCCTCCGTAGCCTAGTTGGTAGTGATCCTGCCTACGAAGCTGGAGGTTCACTGTATCAGATCTGCTTAAAATGTCCGCTTAAAGTATTCTTCAATGGCAGAAAACATTGAGTTTCACCCCTAGTTTGGGGCGATTCGGCATTCCTGTCACGCGTACTAGTTTAATAATCTTGGAAAGTGCGAAATTGCAAGCCAGCGAGATAAGGGATGATATATTAGCTGTTATATTGTTTTTTAAAGTAAAGACAGGTGGACGGAGGACGTATCGGAATCTAATAAAATGCGTAATCTGACAAGTGAACTGTGTGCTTACCAGGAGTTGGCGAGTAACGTTTACTCGATACGAAAAAAATAGTTCATCATGCTCGCCTCAATATAAATAAATATGTATGTTTTGTGTAATCATCAGGCCCCAATTTCACAACATTGACAAGTCCTACAATTGTAAATCTACGGTTTCTCCAATAGGGAGCGTCTATAGGCTACAGTTACCGCTTACCATCGGAAGGGCCGTGCGTTTATTTGCCACCAGCATAAAAATTTGTGCAGGAACTTTAATAAATCAGCAGTAAATAGCTACTTTTATGCGAAGCAAAATTACAATTGTCACAAAAATCACGACAATTGTAGCGAAATTCCGACATAAGCCGAACCTCATGTCAAGAATTAATGAAAATTGTACTAAACCTTGCGACAATTGTCACGGGTTTCAGAAAATAAAAAGTAGTTTATTAACGATATAATAACGTTATTAGTAATAATTTTATGTTGGTGGCAAACAAGCACATGGACCGTCCGATAGTAAGCGGTAGCCGTAGCCTACGGAGGCCTGTGACGTCAGTAACAGTGATATTTTACAATTGTCACAATTGTAATTATGGTGAAATAGGCCACAGGTTCATATGAAATTGGTTGATATTAAAGAGAAGGCAAACTGTTAAAAAGTTTTACTGTATTATATGAAATATGCTTTTAAATACATTCATTTGTACATCTTACAAACCAACAAAATACACAATTAAACATGTAATTAGTCATAAATAAAAATATGCTGGTATCTTATTAAAATATGACCCAATTACTCTAAGCGCGGGTAAATGATAACTATCAACGAAACGAAAAACACACGAAAACTGTTACTTTTCCCCGAGAACAATAAAGTTCAAAATACAAATAGTTTCTAATTGGTTTTAAACCTTGTTTGTAAATGTATGTGTATCAATGATCAAAATATAGTGGTCACGGTCCTTAAACCTCGATTACACGATCTTAAGGATTGGGGCAATTAATGTGAACTTAGAACTTATTAAATTAAGATTATCGCTACCGCCCGAGCATTAAAATGGGCCAACATTGGAGAACTTGACCCGCCCTCCATTGTTTGTGCACTGGCGTGCCGAAAAAGTGTGAATACAATTTTTTTTCTGATGCCAGTAAAAAAACGACTTCCATCATACACGCACATCGTGATCAAAATGACTAAATATTTGACAGTAAAACTTTTGTATTAAATAATTGTATGATTTAAGATAGATTAAAATTTGATAACGCTCCAATTTGCTTTATTATACAGGGTGTAATCGATAAGTGTTTACAGGCCATAATTCCGTAAATATGAGAGATATCAGAATTTTTTTAACTGATATCGAAAGTGCATTACCCAACGAGTAAAATTACACTAATAACTTTTTTGAAATAAAATCAGAAATATCTCAAATATTAACTTCAAATCCTTCCTTCCTTACATTTAGTACGTAACCGTTCATTCAAAGACTAGTTTAATACGAATATTTTTTTATTTAAGAATAAATGTTAGATTAATTATTTCATAATCGGTAGTATTATTAGTTTATTACAATGTATTCCTACAAATAACGAATGTCTAACAGTTTTATCTCTTACGACAGCCGACATTGTTTAAGGCTGTAAGTCTTCATACTAAATATATAGGAGCGTTTTAACTTTGTATTTTTAATATTACTTCATCTATTTAGAAAAAGTTATTAATGTTATTTTACTCGTTGGGTAACGTACTTTCGATATCAGTTAAAATTTTCTAATAAATCTCATATTTACGGAATTATGGCCTGTAAACACTTATCGATTACACCCTGTATAATATACTTACAATAACTTTTCATGAGTTACCTTACATCGGTATTTGAGCAACCACTCGTCATGACTCGTATATGTACTTTACCTATTGCGTATAAAACGCTAATACTCGTAAATGATTAATTTAATCGAGACAACTCATTTGGTTTGAATAGTTTATTTCAGTTTTTTTATTATTTTACTTTTTTGTTTCCTTGTATGTAAGTATTTACTAGTTACGTATTATTAAATACTTATTAAATTTTTAGGATGAATAATAACTTACTGCACAATAACAAATCTAATTTTCAAAATGCCTGTAACCCTTTTTACAAGTTTTTAATTCGTTTCACCTGTCACGATGTTTGGCTTAAATCAAATCTTTCCAGTGAAATTTCATCTACTTCTTGGCTACTACTCTTTTCTATTTTGTAAGTCAAATGACAAAAACTTATCATGGCTTTTAGCCCTGACTTTGACACAACAGTGACTGTCCCAGACAAGAAAAATGAAATAATATATCGACAGCCACCTAAATCAAATCTATTTTTTTTTGCTTCCGATTGTCCTAAAGTGTAACAACCAAAAATCAAGAGTAATTAAATTGCCAATGGTTCGTTGGTTCGTCGGATAACAATCACTAAATAACGGCTTCATACTTGATAATTGTTCATACAATCAAAGCCAAAACGCATTATATACTTACAAACTTTAACCTGCGTGTGTACACTTACCCCTTTTTAGTTTATGCGACTTTTACGTAACGCGGGAGCGGATTTTATAGTGTCACTTTGGGCTGTCATTGCTTTTCTTCTGTTGATAGAAGAAGTTAAAGACAGGATCGTGATCCCAACTTTGAAAAACGTGTTAAGATGGTCTTTCTTAACAAGGTTTCCCGTGGGACTTATGTGAATAATAGTTATTTGTGTTACAAGGGATCAAATAGTAGATTGTGTCACAAGGGATCAAAATGGTATACCTATTTCCGGCGTGGGCGTATATTGAATCCTGAATAGAGCGACGGATTCCACAATTCTAACGATTCTAAAGTGGAATCCTGAGCGTAATGAAGGATTCAAGCGTTAACGCCCAAGACGAAATAATATTGATACCGTGTGACACATACTGCTTTTCACACCATCTATGAAAAAAAGAAAAGACATATCACATGTTTAATATTTATGCAAATAATCGATTGTGAAGAATTTTTTATTATGAGCGTACTGTTTATTTTCATGTTTCATTGTAATTTTTTAGGCTGGCAATAGAAAGTCCTTGAACAGAAAAGTGCCACTTTGATCCCTCCTAGCAGGGAAGAAAAGACCCGTATTCGAATAGGTGGTGTGAAAATGATGTTTTTCCGGCGAGGGCGTATATTGAATCCCAAATTAAGCTATGGATTCCACAATCCAATGGAAAGTGGAAGCCCAATACGTATAAAGTGGAATGGCGTTAACGTTAAATATATTTTGATACCGTGTGACACATACCTATACGTACTACTTTTCACACCACCTATGAGAAAAATAAAGATATATTATCACATACAAATTTAATATTTACGCAAATAATCGATTCTGAGAAATCTTTATCTATTATGAACGTACTTCATATTTCAATGTATTTTTTTAGGCTGGCAATAGAAAGTCCTCGAACAGAAAAGTGCCACTTTGATCCCTCCCTGCAGGGAAGAAAAGGCCCGTATTCAAATAGGTGGTGTGAAATAGTACATTCGGTCCGTAAGCGGAATACTAACTCGAGTCATAAAAGCCCTCCGCCTAACGGCGTCGGGCTTCTAACACCCTCTTTAGTAATTCCGTACTTACCTCCCTTGATGCATACAATGTTTTTCATCACACTTGCCAACCAAAAAATAAGTTTTAAGACATAATATTATTAAATGACGTACTGACATTTCTATTACTCCCTAGGGAATTTCACTTTTCTATTACTCCCGCTACGCGTGCAAACAATGGCGCGCTTAGACAGCAAGTGTGATGAAAACGTACTTTTTTACGACTAGTAAAGTTCGAATACACTAATTCGTATCCATTTATCCATTTGTAAGGGATTAGCCCTTACAAATGTGTTTACATAATTATGAAACGAGAATGGAAATCATGAACTTTGATCGCGAATATTACTTTTCCCGAAACGCATTTGATAGGAGAGGTCTACGTCCAGCAGTGTTATTCACTAAGGAAACCGCCTTGCTGTCAGCGCTGTGTCAGCGCTGCGGCAGCGTCAAGCCTAAAAATGGTATTCACTAATGTACTTTAAACGACACTAGTGCTCAGCGACGAATGCGGCGTGAGCTGGAACTAGACTGCGTCGAGAGTTTGACGTTTAATGTACGAACTTCGTATTCTCTAACGAAAAACAGCGACTAACTCGCCCACAACTTCGCTCACAGCCTCGATTCCTAATGTCAAATAAAACAGCTAGGATTTTAGACAAGGCTGTCTCGACGTCGAGCTCGTTGTCGAACGTAGCGTCGAATGTGTGAATAAGAGAATAGCATAGCTGCAGTGAACTGAGATAGGCTGATGATGATGATATCTGTATTATACACGGTGCTCGTGAGCACTCCGAAAGATTTTAATGCTGAAGTCCTGACCATATTTAGAGTCTTTAATGTTATATAAAAGAGATAATCAACCTTTTTTCAAAATAAGTTTTTCCACGTAACTCGTCACAAAGCTGCTTTTTGATTGCAATGCTACCATAATGTGTTCTAATAGGGTCCCCTTTAATATGCCTAATATTAATAGTCCTAATATGAATTCGCATAACGGATTTGGCATAAATAATTAAGCATAATATTGAATACGCAAAAAAAATAAATTCCATAATGCTTAATACGCATATTACTGAGTATGCATAATTGAAATATGCATAACGTTATTAAATATAACTTTATTCGTCCTAATATGGATTAGAATAAACTAAGAAATCAAGCGAATGAGGCAGATCAGGGTAAAACCAAGACAGTAAGGTTAATTTCAAAAGACTAATAAGCAGGAGCGACGAAGCGAAGTTGAAGCCTAGCTTTCATCGATATCTCCTACACATCCTAATGAACACGTCAGATACAATCAATTAAATAAACCATTAGGTATTTCATAATTAATTTTATTAGTAAAGAAATCACATCTTGGTAGGCGCATGAGGCGCACGTGCAGTGTGCGTACCTATTTAATACGGGCGTATATTTTAATCATGCTTAAAATAGGATCTAGGGAACCTATTTACTTCTACCATGATTTCTACGATCACAAAACGATCCCGTACGAACTGTATCCCGTATAAAATGCACATGCCGTAACTATTTATGAACATTTTAAATTGCTAGGGTAAAAATGTGTGTAATAATTAAAATAATCAATATTTGTGTAAGATGTCCCATGATATATTTATATTTACTATAAAAATATAAGTAGGTACACATGTATGTCAGTCAATAAAATATGTCAAGTCCTAAACATTAACTGTTATACCTACGCACAACGCACAAAGTAAAAAAAAAGTCTAAACTAGTTTTAAATTGGAAGCAATATATAGTATACATGTAATAATATTATTAATACGTACTAATCGACAGTAACTTGGCAAAAATATTAGGTATATAGTAGCGGTTACGCTACGCAATCTATGATCGGTCATTATTATTTTATCTATTATATTTTATACCTTTCATTAAGTATACCAATTAGTATTATGCCCATCCTAATTATTCCAAATCATCGTTATGGTAGTTTACGTTATACGTAAATACATTATGCGTAATCGTTTATGCGAAATTATGCTTATGCCACTTAAATAGTATGCTTAACAACGCTATGCCAATTTGAAGTATGCGTAATAAATTATGCGAATGAATATAGACTCGTTCTAATATTACCACACCTTTTGCCTGACAGTCAAAAAAAAACGAACACACTTGACGAAATAATCGGTTCCTAAAAAAACAATTAAATTAAATAATTTAAACAAATTGTTGTTTTGATAAAAAGTACTGGAAATATTTAAAAGTATTCAAAAAGTCTAAAAAAATAAATAAATAAAATTTTTTTTTTGGTGGAATTAACATTTGGTCTCATAATATTTTTTGTTTATTTTGATGTCTAGAATGCATAGTTAAAATCTCTCGCAATGCTCGCGAGCACCGTGTATTTATGAGAATTCGTAATTTCGTACCACATTCGCAGTCATTATTAGTTGTAGGAAACCATACATATTCATCCACGTGACAACACATGTTGGGCAACATCGATAAGTGCAGCGGCTAATTAGCTGAATGTTTATGGTAATGCGTCGCGCATGGGGGCCGCGAATTTGTGCGCAGGCGTCGGTGGTACACCGGGAGGGAGTTATGGGCTATTTTGAAACAAAGAAACAAAATAATACTTATAGGTATTGATTAAAGGTGCGTTCAAACCAAAAGAGTATTCGCTGTTCTATCCCCCGTTCTACGAAATCAACCAATCACGTTTTGTGTAACGATCGAATTTCGTAGAGTGGGGGGTAGGAATAGCGAATGTTCGTTTGGTCTGAATGCACCTTTAAACTTTCACGATTATCACTCAACACTCATATTTCAAAGACAAACGGGTCTTCAAAGTTAAAGTCAAACTATTCTTTATTAAAGTAAGCTTGTTAATAAGCATTATCGAATCGTCTGACATTATCAAGAGAGAGAAAAAAATCTACTACTGGTTCAAACCCTACACCGTTCCTGAGAAGAACCAGTAAGAAACTCAACTTATTTTTTAAAAACAGTATTATAATACATGTATTAAAATAACATGCATTAAATAATTTAAGTATTACATTAAAAAAATGTTTTTTATTGACATTTTTATAAAAAAGGGATAAGAAAGAAGATACAATGCCTATTAAGCGTTGGTGATTGGCAACTTGGCTGCGCACTCAGGTAACTTAGCCAATACACAATCATCATCATCTTCAAAGCACCCGTAAGACGTCCACTGCTGAACATAGGTCTCCCCCGGAGATTACCACAATGACCGATACAGTGGCACTAGTCTCCAGCGGACTCTTGCAACCTTCACCAGGTCAGGCCAGGGGACTACCCAAGCTGCGCCTTTCAGTACGTAGCCGACACTCGAGAAGCCCACTGCCACTTCAGTTTAACGATTCGGAGAGCTATATCGGCGCATAGTTATCGTCGAATACCCAAGGTTTCCCTACCTACCACAGAATTAGATTTGGATAGAAGAAACAAGTTCATTCATTTGTATGGCGGCCGAGCGTGTTAGATTTTGTACTGAAGTTGTTACTTGCCTATGATTTTAAATATGTCTCAGGCCCTTGAATATTCATATTTTTTGTGTTGTTGCAATTAATATTACTTATTGGCATTATTAATGTTTTTGTTCACTTCAACTTAGAAAATTTGACGCCCGAAAGCTGCAAGCTGCGATTAAAGACTAACAACTCAGTAGATTTTACTGAGTTCATTTGACACGCTAAGTAGATACGTTTGCTTGATCTATGGTATATATGACATCTGTGCTACCTACCCTTTGCTCCCTGTAGACCCCAAACTCCACTGCTGACATTCCACGCATACCGTTTCGGCAGCGGCTTTTATAAGTTTTATATTTGATCGCGGGTATTTTTAGAAAACAACGATTAGTCGGGCATCCACCTACCGCACGTGCAGGTGGAATCTGCAGGCTTTCATTAGCATGGGCAAATAGACCATAAAATATTTTTTCTACTCATCGGCTGTAATATTTGAATTATGATTACGTACACAAAATTATAATCATATACATTTACGTCGAGTTCGTAACTCATCTGTAATGAAACTGTTACATAGCGCTGTAGGCAACTGTATTGAATTTGACCAATCGCGTGCCAGCACAAAAGACATCAACGAGCGGCCACCTCTGGATCTGCACTTCGTTCCTGCGTATATTTCATTATTTAGATTGGTTTACTCATTTTTATTGATTCGTAGAAAAAGTATTATACACAATAGTGTTATAATCAAGTTTTCTTATCTTGTACCTTCCCTATGCCCTGGCCACGACATTGGTATAAGGCGACCAGCGGCGAGCGAATCCATGAGTTGGAGCGGGATGCCGATATGGGTAGGAGAGGGAGCACCATACGTTTTCTAGGGATTGCAATTGCTGGATCCAGCATCCAGCAATCCAGCTGGATCCAGCGCATTTTTCGGTCTGCAGGATCCAGCATCCAATGCTGGATCCAGCGCTGCGGATCCGCAAATAAAATTCACCAAAAAAATGCATAATCAACTTTACATAAACTTATTTTACGTCGTGTTTGAAACGGTTCCGCGATCCCGCGCTTAGTCCTAGACGGCCGTGGCTAATAATACGTGTGCTCCTTCCAATTTATGGTTGAAACAATGTGTATGGCTAAAAGTGGGAAAGAGTGGATAGATTCTAATGTAGTGCTTCGGAATGAAAAATCTATGTTTATGCTACGTTTTTGGTTGGGTCTAAATTGCATGAGTTTGGTTTTATTGAAATTAAGCTTTAAATTGTGATCATCCGACCAGGTTACGATATTTTGAATGGTTGTATTTAAGCTATTATTTAAATCTAATTGATTGTTTCAAAGTTGAATTACAGATATGTTGTCAGCAAAAAGAGTACAAAATTTATCTATACATTTAGGCTGATCATTTATTATATAGATTTAAAATAAAACACAACCGAGAACACTGCCTTGGGGTATAGATCGAGTAATATTCGTTTTATCTGATTTAAATATTTGTATGGTACCTGTGATGTAGTTGTGATATTGATATTCTATTTCAACGCATTGTGTACGACCTACAGGTCCTTAGGTACCTTATTAAGGTATGGTATGAACCAATTGTGAGCTGAGCCTCTAATACCTATTCCAAATAATTTTTGCAATAAAATATCATATAAAACACAATCATAAGATTTGCTCATACCTAGCAACTAGCAACATACCAATAGCATATTTTCTGTCATTTATTGTGTTTAAAACTTCGTTTGTGTACTTGAAAACTGCTGACGATGTTGAGCGACCTTTTCGGAAACCGTTTTGAGAATCGTTAAATACATATTTTAAACTTTTCACAAAAAAAATCGCTTCGACATAGCGATTTCAAAAATTTAGAAGGGAAGGGCCTACATGTTTAATAACGGACATTTTAAGGAGATCTGGGACTGTTCCTTCTGTAAAAGACTGGTTAATGAGAAGTGTCATAGGAGGGGTTAACTCTAAATAGGGTGGTACTGGCAACTCACCTTGGCCAAAACTTCTTTTATTTTTGAGACATTTAATTAGTTTGAAAACTTCCAGTGAGGTGACGGGGCTAAGGTAGAGCGATTTTTCAGATGATGAAATGACGGGTCGTCCCCGGAGCGAAGTTTCAGCCCTCTGCGGAGTCGGTTTTTGAAATTCTATCCAATTTTAAACTAAGCGGTACACTAAAACGTTTCAAATAAATAAAATGATTAAAAAATAAAACAAAAAGTTCCCCGACTTCAATCGAAAGAAAATATTATAGTAATAAGACAAGCGCCTATATGTAGATACGCTCACAAGAATTAAGCTGAAAAGGGAATAATTTGTCACTTCTCAATTAGCTTAAAACGGCAGTCGTGTCTTTTAATTTCATTATTATTTTATTTTTGAAGTTTTTTTTAGATAATTCGCAAAAAATTACGCGTTATTGTCCTCCCTTTTAAACCATTGATTATTATAATTAACCTGTTTTATTGCAAAAAAACGTTTTTTTTTTGGTATTTTTCCTACCTGCTGGATCCGCGCTGGATCCAGCTGGATTGACGCCGATCCAGCAAAAATCCAGCTGGATTGAAAACACTGCTGGATTGCAATCCCTAGTGAAGAGCATTGCATCTGTCTTTTTTGGGTTTACCGATAGGTCATTCTCCCTGCACCATTTCTCCACTATCCTTAGTGCGGATTGTGTCAGGTCACATAATGTGCTTATTATCAAGCCGCTGACTAATATCACTAGGTCATCAGCGTATGCTATAGTCATAAAATGTATGTTATTTAGTTCCTTTACTAGATCGTTCACTACCAGGTTCCAGAGTAGTGATGATAGTACTCCTCCCTGGGGGCATCCTCTCATAACGAGTGCCTGGTGTTCTTTGTTGTCAGACAGTATTACTACTTTCTGTTTGAGCATGTTCATGATCCATTCTGTTATAAGGTGGTTTGTTCCGTGTCTTTGTAGCGCTAACTGAATGCTGCTAAAGTTGGTTTTGTCAAAGGCCCCTTCTATATCGATAAAGGTGCCGAGGCAAGAGTTTTTCCTCTCCAGTGCGTTTTCTATATTGCTCACTACAGCATGAAGGGCTGAGTCTGTTGATTTGCCTTGACTATAGGCGTGTTGGTTTGGATGTATTGTTATGTTCTTAAGAGCCGTATCCTTCAGTTCTCTGTCGCACAATCTTTCTAGAGTTTTTAATAAGAAGGATGTGAGGCTTATTGGCCTGAATGACTTGGGGTCCGAATAGTCAGTCTTGCCGGGTTTTGGTAGGAAGATAACTTTTACTTCCCTCCATTTGTGTGGTATGTATCTAAATGCTATGCAACTGCAGAGTATATTTGATACCTGTTCCATTAGTTTTAGGCCTCCCCATTTTAGTAGTGCTGGGAAGATGCCGTCTGTGCCTGGCGACTTATAGCTTTCAAAACTATTCACAGCCCATATTGTTTTGTTAATTTCTGTTATGCGTTCCGCTGTCTCCCACTCAGTCTCAGTTGGGTAGTATTCCGTTGTTTGTTCGTCTTGGTCTTGTTTGTTTACTACTCTACATCCCGGGAAGTGTGTTTCCACCATTAGCCGTTCCGTTTCAGCTGGAGTGGTGATAGTGGTGTTGTCCAGTCTCCGCAGGGTGCCTAGTAGCTGTTTCGGTTGATCTGCGAGGATCTTCCTTGTTCTGTTTGCATGCGTTGTCGTGGATATGTTGTCACAGAATTTCCGCCATGAGAGGGATTTTCTGTATCTTAGTCTTTTTTTGAAGTTTGTGTATTTTTTAGTTTACCTTCGACAAGTTCCCTATACGCCGGTATATCCGTGCGTCTTGGGTTTCTTCTTGGCGTTATTGTGTGGGTGTCAGCAGTTAGGTCGTACCGTATCCATCTGTGGTCGGAGCAGGATAACTCTTCCGACACGTGCCAGTTGGATATGTGTTGCGCAGCCAGACCTGTGCTTAGAGTAATGTCAATTATAGTGTTACATCTACGAGTGACAAAAGTTAGTTTAGATCCTGTGTTTAATATATCTAGGTTAGTAGTCATTAGGTATTCCACTAGTTCGTTACCTCTTTTGTTGTTTGTTTCCATTCCCCATAGGTTGTGGTGGCCGTTGCAGTCAGCGGATATGACCAGCTCGAGCCTTTCATGTTCACAGTAGCGTATGAGGTCGATCAGCTCCGCTGGAGGTGGATCATCCTCTGCCGCCATGTACGCGGTCGCCAGTACTATCTCCGGCAGCTTTGAGTTTTGTGTTCTGAGAAATTTTATGGCACACACGTCTCTGGAACAGAATTGAGTTAGTGGTTGTGCCATAATGTTTCGGGATATATATATGCATGTTCTAGGTTTACAATGTGTATTATAGAAAATATTACCTCCGGTGTTACAAAGGCCGTTTATGCGTGTGTTTCTGATCCACGGCTCCTGGATCAGGGCTATCGATGGTTGGTTAACCTCCAGCCATTTTCGAAGTTGAGCCGTTGCAGATTCGCTGTGCTGGAGGTTAACCTGTAGTATTTTACATTGGGAAGGCGCCATCAGAGGGTGTTCCCCCCGCCTTCCCCTTTAGGTCCAGGAGACTAATTCCTTTCGGAAGGCCGTCCTCGTCGTCGGATTCCAGCAGTATGCCTTCCTCTTCGTCCGAGTTCCGCGCTTCCTCTGTTTCCATTGCAGAGGGGGTGCTCGCCTTGGGTGCGATGGTTGGCGCTTTTTCCTCCCCTCCTGCCGTGGTGGTCAACTCCTTGGTCTGTTTCTCAGGCGGGGAATCCCTGAAGCGTCCTCCGGCATGATGGAAACGGATGTAGATTGTCCCACACATGTAGTTCAACCTTCTTCCCTTTTCCATCATGGTAGGCACGATGTCTTCAGGTATTCCCACCAAGAGTAAAGTATTCCCTTTTTTCTTGAGGGGTATCGCATGTTGCAGCGTCCATTTCCTCACCATGGCCCACGGGTTCTGGAAGTTGAGGACCCGGCCGACCTTGGTGAGATCCGTTTCTAGCGACGGTATCAGGATGCCGCACCTCACGCTCCGGACCATCTCATCCTCCCTCCTTCCGATAAGATGGTCTCCGTTCGCCAGGGCAGGAGTCTCCAGCCACTTCATCAGCCAAGCCTTGGTGTTCGTGTCCTGGCACCACAGTTTCAGGTACCCGTCCACCAGGCTTGGCTTACCTGCAAACGCTGGGGCCTCCGTTACCGCGTCCAGATCGGTGTCCAGGGCCGCTTCGAAAATAGCGTCCCCGATCTTCTTTTCCACCTCCTCAGCGTCCTGCTTTGTCAGCCTGCCCGTGCGCACGTTTGTGATCGCAACCGTCAGGTCTGACGCCGCCGCCGCTGCGTAGGTGGATGGTTTTGGCCGGTCCCCGTCAGTGCATCGCCTCTTATGCTCGCCTCGGGGGGATATGGTTTCATCCAGGCGTGCCCTCTTGGCTATCCCCTCTGGTTTTTTCGCCTGGCTCTGTTCTGCAGATGTTGACGCTTCCCCGTCTCTCCCAGCGTCAGTCCCCTGTAGGTTTTCAGAGGCACGACTTTCCGCTTCTCTTCGCTTTTGAAGCCGCTGCCTCTTCCTCTGCGAGAGTTTCCTCCGCTGGAGTGCGTTTGTGTCGGTCTGGGCAGGCATCCCCTTGGGTTTGCACCTGATCTCCCAGCCGGGATCTATGGGCTGCTTAGAGGGTTCGACTGTTGTCGTCCCGCTCTTCACCGCCGTTGTTTGTTTTGAGGTTCCGGCTACTGGAGGCCTCATCGTCTCCGATTTAGCCATCTTGGCTGGGGTTCCGGTTGGTACCCCCGCTTCCGATGGCTGCCCCAATGTTTCCTCTTTGGCCGGTCCCCCTTCTGTGCTCTTCTCCCTCCTTAGTGCTTCAGCTTTCGCCGTCTCATCTAAGGAGGAAGACGTTTGTGTGTTTGTTTTGTTTTGTTTTTTTATTGATTTTTTTGCTTTATTCTCCATACAGTTCCCACGAGTAGCTAGGGATGTACTAGGTCCATCCGCGCAGAGCCCCGCTTGCGCAGATAAGGCAAAGATTCAACAGGTAGTTGCCCAATACCTGAGGCCACCGTTCGCGACTGGTCTCACCACCAGCCATGCATCTCTCAGCACGGTGAACACCTTAGATTGGTATGGGAGGACTTTTATATTTTGTATAATAGATACTTAAATATGTAGACTTACATGTATTTAATAACATCCGGCGGGTTGGGAGTGCCACATCACCGTTAGGAGCGTCGCCCGCGCCGGATGCCGCCCTCATACTCAGCTACTAGTGGCCTGGGGTAGAATGGTAGATAATGCGACGCCCATTGACCACTAGCATTGCCCAGGGAGTACGATCAACCCCTGGTTGACTCCATACGGACAAGGACGTGTATGATGACTTGAGGTGCAGGCCAATATCCCAGCGTCGCATACCTGAGAGTACCCGCTCACCTCCACTCCCCAAATGGCTATTGTTATAGTACATTCATCAGAGGCCGGGAAAATGAGGATTTCCGGCCAAGTTGGTATATAAGGCCGGATAGGTAACGAGGCCGGGAATCTGTTTTCACGCCGAGGCATGTAATATGTTTGAGAAAGGCGGAAGACGTGACAAAGAAATACAAAAAAATTACAATATTGTCGAAATTAAAAAAAAAGTTACATTGCAGGCCTAGGCCTGAAAAGTATTATGAAATTCCATTTCCATCCCAGTGAGTTACTGCGCCCTAAAAGCGATACTTCCGAGTCTATTGAAACGTAAAGACAATATTTCATTGCATGTTTGAGAATAGTTACTTTCGGGGAATTAAATTGTCACTTGTTTATAGAGTTATTAAAACTAGTTCTGCTCACGACTTATGTTTCATCTTGGTCCTGGAATATTATACATATTCAGTCAAGGGCATAAATATGTATACACTTTTTTATCTTATGCCGTAAAAATAAGGTGCAAAAGTGTATACATATTTTTGCCCTTGACTGTTCGTGTGCCACAAGTATGTAATAGGCATATTGGTCACACATGTTTGTCCTTACAAACATCTACGCAAGCCTGCCACTAACTAAAAAAATCTAAATTTCGAGGATTTGTCTTTGTCACTCCAGCGAAACCGTCATTAGAGTGACAGAGATAAATTCTCGGATTTTGGAGTTCGCGGTAGGGCCGCAGGTTTTATGAATGAAATATTTTTAGGATCGCGATGAGTAACCTAACAGGAAGCTAAATCGTATCTCTGTGAATATTGACACGTGTTAAACACACACCAATGACACAACTGCTTTTTATAAAACGAAGTGTTGATATAGATGCTTAATAATATTGTGAAATTGTACAATAATAATTGACAACATTTCATATTTTTTAGTGCTAGTTTTTATTGTGTGTTTCGAAAGAACTCAATATTAAAAGATACACGTATTTTTTTATTTTTCAAAATAATTGCTATTTTAGTGCGAATATCCCTTTTCATTACTACTTCGAGCAGAAAGAGCGTAAGTTACAAACGTCAAGAATCAGCTAAATGACGTCACAAGTGATGTTTCATACACGTAAGAAAACGACGATAAACGGTAACAAGTGTCAAAATATCACTACCAAACGCAAGTGACATTCCAACCGCAAGATTTTTTGGTTATAGTGGCAGCTCTGAATCGGCTATGTGACGTCACTTCCCCTTTAAACAATTTTTAAGGTTTTTAACAAAAATATTACGAAAAAAAAAATTAAAAAATATTTTTTTGTGATCTACATGCGTATATCTCGAAATGGTTTTCGATTTAGGGACATCGAAAATTTTGAAACGTTGTCAATTATTTTTGTTTATTATTATGATCCTTTATTTATTTCTCTTTCTTATAAAAATGTCTATAAAAAATATTTTTTTTATGTAATAAATTCTTTAATGCATGTTATTTTAATAAGATGTATTATTATACTGGTTTGAAAAAATAAGTCCACCTGAGTTTCTTACTGGTTCTTCTCAGGAACGACGTAGGGTTTGAACCAGTAGTAGATTTTTTTCTCTCTCTTGATAATCAGACGATTCGAAAATGCTTATTAATAAGCTTACTTGAATAAAGAATAGTTTGACTTTGACTTTGAAGTAATTAAGAGTAGGTAATAAGACTATATCGTGGGTTGACAACCAAAACTGTAAAACCGGCCACGAGCATGTCGGGCTATGCTCATTGTAGGGTTCCGTAGTTGTTCAAAAACGTCTATGTTCGAAATACGTGTATTTTAAAATAATCTATAAGCCCACTATTCATGATTTTTCCATATTTTTTGGACCCACGGATCAATAGATAATTATGTAGGTACGTGGGTCAAAATTCTTTTCGTTGTCTTGTTCCACGTTCTGTCACGCTTGTAGTTGCTGTTTCGACTCAGTATATATAAAAAATCTGGTTCAATTGTATTTCATTTTCACGCTAGATTTTAATCTCTACTTACCCCTTGATGCACAATGTACTATTATTTAATATTTTATATGTTTATGTAACGTTCAATACCGCTTTCAAGGAATCGATGACAACTCGTAATAAACGAATACCAAGAAAAACGCTTTCAAAAGTCAGGTTCTTAAGTAAATGAACCTCGCTCGACACAACATTACCAAAACGTCGTAACTGCCTCAAAAATCCTAACAAAATAAGCTTTTTTCATATTGAGATTTTGCGGTTGGCCATCTGTCATGGCGCGACATGTGGCCCTTTACGTCCCTACGATTTGTTTGTGTTGGTGTCTCGTTTGCTCTTGTGTGTTTTGCGTGTTGGCGTCACTGTCGTGCATGGTTTTCTTTCAAGGTGGGGTACCTAATTGAAATCGAACACTGCATGCGGGTAAGTGAAAGGACTCGCCCGGAGAGTAGAGATGCAGATAGGACATTTTTTACTTTCTTTGAGATTCTGTATAAATACAAGGGTGTTGCCAACCATAGTTCACAGATATGTAAGTGATTACCGCCGTGTGATGACGGCAATAAGAATACATTTGTCACCTTCCCAACTCCTCCTGCGGGTGTCGTAAGACTCGACTAAGGGATTGAAGTGTCACTGACCATTATTTGATAAAAGATTGATGATGGGCAGCAGCGTCATCATAGTGGTCACAATACTGCGATCGCCAATCCGCTTGCCCAGCGTGGCGACTATGGGTATTTACGTCCTAATGCGTTTATGTTTATACGCATAGTTAATGGGAGAGGCCTACGTCCAGCAGTGGACTATCATGGGCTGATGATGATGATGATTAAGTGATAAAAACCGGCGGCTCATTAAGCTCCACAATTGTTTAGTATTCCCTGAAAACTGGAACAATCGGCCTTCCGGGCGAACCCTTTGCGGGACCCATAGTTTTGGGCCTCAGAAACGGGTCGCCCCGCATATAGCGGGACGATTGGCAGCCTTAGATATACTTACGTCTACGAGCGAAGCTCTTAACGGCGGTTAGTTTAGGACACAATAAGTACATTTAAATAACTTTTACTTAAAATTACAGCAACAAAATTATCCGTGGGTAATAATTCGGCGCGTAATGTAGAACAACACACTCGAGTTAAACGCTCTTTGAATTAATTGAACTAATTTCAAAAAAAGATGTCATAACTGCCATATCAATATTAACAAATGTTAGTTCCTAAACTGTTACTCCAAAAATTATCTGGGGTCATAAAAAACACTTCTGAAAAATAATATGTCATGGCTTATTTTATGCAACAATTATGAAACGTCAAGATTACCTTACCCCAGTTACTCAATTCCTAAAATTTGTCGTTTTCCGAAAAAACTCCATGTTATTGTCAATAAATCTCTGAGAGGCTTGAGTCCCTTAGGCACAATTTAACAATAGTCTGTCAGTTGACCCTCTGTCACGCGTGCGTTGACCTGCCCTAGGACCCGTTGTCAAGTTGAGATGTTTTGTTAAACTTTTTTTTTAAACCACGACGGTGGCAAACTAGCATGCAGGTTATCTTTCTCTATGACATAGAGAAAGGTGACATATATTACATAGAGTATATGTAAAGCATAAAACTAAATAATAAATCAACGCCCCGCTCAAAACACTGGTTCTATATATTCCAAATTTGGCAGGTATGCTATTTTTAAGATCTAGGGGTATAGGCACTAAGAAAGCATTTTGCTAAATTCATCCAATAAGGGGTGAAATGGGAGTCAAATATTTATATGGGGAAACAAGATTATTTTATTGGAATCTTCACAATAGTGTACCCGACAATAACACTTGTTTCAGTGTTTTTCAAAATTCATTCCACAAGAGAAAGAAACTAGGGCTTGCATTCCGGAATTCCGGAATTTCGAAATATCGGAATTTCGGACTGATTTTGCTGTTTTTACAGTTCCGGAACTGGCATAGCTAATATCGGAATTCCGGAATTGAGAAAAAAGGTGTTTTATTATATGGATAAACATAAAATATCAACACGATTATGATAATTAGGTACAGAATACAAAGCCACCACAAGATGTATCGATAAGTAGTTTGTCACAAATTGTATTATGTTTTCTTTTCTGTAAAATAAACTGTGTTTACTAAATACTAGGTACTACTAAACCACGAAAACTGGCCACGGTAAGCAACGATCCTGTACCAAATTTTAATTATCAATTGGGTTGCAAGTATTTAACGTTATTTTTCTTTTAGCCCTTCAATAATTATACGCTATTTGCATATGTCGAAGAATCGTAACCTTTGACTTAAGTCTTCACTTGGTCTAATATCAAGTAGCATTCCAATAAAGTAAAACATTGGTATTTGTAATTGAAGTTATTTTAACAGTGTATTCCTGACCACATTTAGAAACTATAATGTCGTATAAACTTTTCTGAATATGGCCTAGTTACAGAGTTATTACTAATTGAAAAAAAGAATTGTCGTTCAGTACGAAAGGTTTTTTTAACGGCGTTAGTGCCATTATGGAAAATAGTCTCACTAACCTCATTAATAGATGTCAAAAAGTGAGAAATAAAACCTTTAAAATTAGGTTTTCGTAAAAAAAAACGTTAATACTCATTTTAAGTGCTAGTTTTATAACATATACTTTTTATGTTAAAATACATTCGAAAATAGTAAAAAATAAAATTAAAAATATTTTGTTTCGCCAAAAATGACAAAACTCATACAATATTTTATGTTTGTATTTATATCAAATATGTGTGGTTAAAATATTTCGGGTTTTAAGAGCCCACGGTGTATACATCGTGTTTTTATTGATTTCCGTTAAATTAAAGGGAAGCTTATTTAGGTCAAAATGATCGATTTCTCTAAGAAACTAGTATCTTAACTCTTACTGTTATTGAGTTATTAAAAAAAAAAAGTTTAATGAATGAATAAGTGTAGTGCAAACGTTATTACATCCTAATGTTACTTATTTTGACTTGTGCCGTCAGTCACCTGAGATCTTATTCTTAAGGTTTTCTCACACTTGCCATTTCAATTATTATCTATGAAAACAAAAGCCAATATACCAGGCAAATTCTATTAATGTCACAAGTAACCTGTCCAATTTGACGGAAATCAATAAAACACAGTGTATAATGACTAATGTTTCTGATTCGAATTGCCATACCTATAAGTACTAAGTATTTGGCATAAGAACGTAACCTTAATTTATTGATGAACAATACAATGTGCTCATGAGGAAAGGGAAAAAATTAACAGCGGATTTATGAACAAATTTGAAATTATAAATGTCGTATAAAGTTTACCGGATGCCGTCTTTTTTAAGAGAAAATGTCTTGTATTGCCGTTTTAGACCGTTACACATTTTAGGTAACGATTTTGTCTCTGTCACTGTGTTGCCTTAGTCAAGGCCAACAACACAAAAGTCACACTTAATTGACAAATATCAAAAGGACAAACAATCTTTTATTTTTATTACCTAAAACATTAAAATGCATTTTTTGTGATAGTTTCATTAATTTAATAGAATACTTTAAATACACAAAAAATCTTGCTTCTTAGCCTCAGGAATATGCTGTTAAAATTGTTCTCTTTCCTCATGAGCATCTTGTATAGAAATCGTATTTAATTTAAATAATACCTAGTTTTTAAAAATTTTCTTTAGTTCCGGAACTGGTTCCGGAATTCCGGAATTGAAGTATAATATCGAAAATCAGTTCCGGAACTGAAAATGGTCCGATATTGCAAGCCCTAAAAGAAACGGCTCTACGAGTTTAATTATGTAGTATTTTACACAATCGTGTTAGAATAGAGAGCTTTTCAGTCGAGTACCGTGTTTAGGCCACAAAGCTTGCTGAATGGCCTAAGTAAGGTACAAGATTGAAAAGCTTGATTATAACACTATAGTATACAATACTTTTTTTACGAGTCATTAAAAATATGTAAACAAATGTAAATAATAAAAAAACGCCGAAACGAAGTGCAGATCCTGAGTGGTCGCGCGTTGATGTCTTTTTTGCTGGCACGCGATTGGTCAAATTAATTATAGTTGTCTACAGATGATGATATTATTATAATTTTATGTACGTAATCTTAATTCAATTATTACAGTCGACGAGTAGAAAAAGGAAAGTGATACTTCAATCCCTTAGTCGACTCTTACGACAGCAGCAGGTAGATTTTTGTTCATAATTTCGATAAATTCGTAAATGTATGTATTTATGATATATAAACTATAAAGCATATCAATGAAATCACGAGTAGGGCTTGCAATATCGGACCATTTCCAGTTCCGGAACTGATTTCCGATATTACACTTCAATTCCGGAATTCCGATACTAGTTCCGGAATTAACGAAAATTTTGTAAATCTAGGTCATATTCAAATAAAACGTAAAATTGCTATGTGATTTGTATACAAAATATCCATGAGGAAAGGGAAACAATTTAACAGCATATTCCTGAGGCTAAAAGAAGCAAGTTTTTTTGTGTATTTCGAATGCTGCACTACATAAAAAAGAATTTTATTAATGAAACTATCGCAAAAAATGCATTTTAAAGTTTTAGGTAATTATTGTACATTGTGCATCAAGGGAGGTAAGCACGGAATTATTAACGAGAGTGTTAGAAGAAGAAGAGAGTTGTTGAAGGCAACACAGCGACAAAATCTCAGTGGAATCCTGTAAACTTTATACTACATTTTAAACTTCAAATCTAGTCATAAATCCGCTGTTAATTTTTTTCCCTTTCCTCATGGGCACATTGTATTGTCCATTAATAAATTCAAGTTAAGTTCTTATACAAAATGCTTAGTACTTATAGGTATGGTAATTCAAATTAGAAACATTAGTCATTTTACCTGTAAACTTTAATGACAGATACCAAAATTTTACTTTTTTGGAATGCTACTTGATATTAGACCAAGTGGAGACTTAAGTCAAAGTTTAAGATTCTTCGACATATGTAAATAGTAATGCGTATAATTATCGAAGGGCTAAAAGAAAAATAACGGTAAATAATTGCAACCCAATTGGTAATTAAAATCTACTTGATATTAGACCAAGTGGAGACTTAAGTCAAAGTTTAAGATTCTTCGACATATGTAAATAGTAATGCGTATAATTATCGAAGGGCTAAAAGAAAAATAACGGTAAATAATTGCAACCCAATTGATAATTAAAATCTGGTACAGGATCGTTGTTTACCTTGGCCAGTTTTCGTGGTTTAGTAGTACCTAGTATTTAGTAAACACGGTTTATTTTACAGAAAATAAAACATAACACAATTTGTGGTTAGGACTACTTATCGATATATATTGTGAGGGCTTTGTATCCTGTATTCTGTACCTGATTATCATAATCGTGTTGATATTTTATGTTTATCCATATAATAAAAACACTTTTTTTTAATTCCGGAATTCCGATATTAGCTGTGTCAATTCCGGAACTGTAAAAACAGCAAAATCGGTCCGAAATTCCGATATTTCGAAATTCCGGAATGCAAGCCCTAATCACGAGCATATCGTAGTTCGTAACTACGTCGGTTTATTCTATAAGCAGATTACTAATATGAATGTAATATGGAGATATGACTTTTAGCAAGATATCGATCTTTGAGCCGTAATTGGCGTTAAGCTATTTTCATTCTCTTTGTACAGTACAGTCAAGTTGTTTTTGTCTTATTGTATTGAGTTAAGGTTCAGAATTGTGTAGATTATGAACCCAACTGTAGACTCCTGCGCATAGGTTATTAAACTTTATTTTAATTACAATTGCAGTATAAATAAATAGTGTTTTTACTACTTTTACGCAGGGACCGGAACCGGTATTTTCTCCATACAAAAATAACGGTTCTTTTTTCGTTATTTTTCATACTTCGGTATATAAATTCTAAGTTAATGGAGTAATTATTTTCAAAACTACAATTTATGTACATAGATTAAATCTAACTAGTCTACTTAACCTAACGTTTATCTAAGATTGGCCCTTGTGGCATTGTACCGAGGATGCTGGCGGCATTTCCTCGCAGTATCGCAATACTGATGCGTTGTGCGAGGAAGTCGCCAGCTCTTCGGTCTTCAGTTACATCAACCAGACGTTTCGCGATCTCAGCAAACAATTTGCGTGCGTTGGGGCATAGAGTAATAAAAAAAATATTAAAAAATATATATATTGAAAATTACATAAAATATTGAGTAGTACATAAAGAGTATACTCGTAGTTAAAACATTTTAAAATATTGGACTATTTCGAGGTTTTTGTAGAATAACGGTTCCAGTCCCTGCTTTTACGTTTTTCCCGGCTTTGACGGCAATTAAGTAGTGAGGGCATGTACAGTCGCCACCAGATATATCCGTAGCGTATCTATGGAGGCGTGTTCAGATATTTTTGAGCGCTTCGGACGCGACGATATATCTGATGGCCACTGTATGTGTTTGTCACAAAATATGTTTTTCTTGGTGATGATTGTTTTCTATGTATTTTAGTATCATGATATATATTACCTAATTTAATTCTTTTTTGTTTCATTCCTGATCGTAGTAGACCTTTTACTTTTTAGGGACACGCAATTAGCGTGAAATTAAAAAATCCTTATTTTTTTCAGTATTGTAACGATGAGTTTTTCCGAAACTTATGTACGGAATATCAGATGATATTTACCATTAGCTTTCGGTGAAGGAAAACATCGCGAGGAAACCTGCATGTACATCCGCGAAGAAATTCAAAGGTGTATGTGAAGTTCCTTACCCGCTTAGGGCCAGCGTGGGGACTATAGCCCAATCCCTCTCATATACACGGTGCTCGCGAGCATTGCGAGAGATTTTAACTATGCATTCTAGACATCAAAATAAACAAAAAATATTATGAGACCTAATGTCAAATTCCACAAAAAAAAATTAAAAAATTATTTTTTAAATGATTTTTTTTTAGGGACAGGTTGTCAGTTGGCAGTTTTTGGTTGTCAGGCAAAAGGTGTGGTAATATTAGAACACATTGTGGTACCATTGTAATCAAAAAGAAGTTTTATGACGAGTTACGTCGCAAAACTAATTTCGAAAAAAGGTTAATTATCTCTGGAACCAAGCCGAATCCAGGAAATTTTATATAACATTAAATACTCTAAATATGCTCAGGAATTCAGCGTTAAAATCTTTCGGAATGCTCACGAATGAGAGGAGGCCTGTGCCCTGCAGCGGGACATTATATAGGCTAAAATATTATTATATTATTATTTGTAACGATAATTAGTCAGCCTCTGTAGCCTAGTTGGTAGTGACCCTGCCTACGAAGCTGGAGGTTCCGGGTTCGAATCCCGGCGAGGGCATTCTTTGTGTATTTATTTATCACAAATGTTTGTTCCTTGGTCGTGGTTGTGTATGTATCTAAGTATCTATATGTATCTATCTATTATATATATCGTCGCCTGGTACCCACACCACAAGCCTTAATTGAGCTTACCGTGGGACTAGGTCGATTTGTGTAAGATGTCCCAAGATATTTATTTATTATTTATTTATTTATTTATTTAATTAAGCACTAAATAAACACAAAATTTCCATAAAAAATCGATTTTATGTTAATTTTATAAATATACCTTTTTTTGATTCGACGTCACACTGGTTACAATGAGAGTGGTATAATTCCATTCATCAAAGAGATTTTGTCAACAGTGTGTGGCCTACAACCGGGGCGAAAATTTAAAGGATGCATTAATAAGCTGATCAACAATCATTTTCACATATTGTAATTTAAAAAAAAAACTTTTTTTTACAATTTTTTGTTCATGTATTTTTCATTATTATGGGTTCATTTACTTGAATTAAAAGTTATCAATAACTTATCATTTTTGAATCATTGAAAAATGTACATTTTTTTTCAACCGTAACAAATTAGTGTAAAAATAAAAACAAAATTATTGTTATGAATTCGTACCTGGTATACTATCAAGATGTCTTGCGACAAGCTACGACATCGTGATGCCAAGATCCAGTACTAAAGGTCCATAGCTTTGAATGACAATATCTCCGAACTTAACCACTTTGAAACACTTTTTAGGGACCTTTACAGGATTATTGCCGATAGTCTAAGGAGTCACTTATTTTATTTGTCTCCCGTGTTAAAGGCCACACACTGTATATGTATTAATTGATACGAAATAATTTGTCTCACTTTAGCATGACGATTAGAAGCCGGTAAACAGACATGTTATCTACATAATAGCTTTTATTTATATTTTATTATTAAATCCTTTTAGCATTTTGCACATCTAACGTTTTTATGCATCGTCGTTTTACGGTACTTAAATATGACTAGTCAGGTATCTAAATGTTTTACAATAAAAATATATTGTGACAAATCAGGTCAGTGGACTGTACAAATTACAATTACCTTAAGAAAATATATAAATACTTTTGTTGAATCTTATGAAATATGTACTGACCTGTAGATACTTTGATGTCATTTGATGAATAAATACATTATACGGTCAACCAAATAAATAACAAATAATCCTTCATGGTGGTGGAATTTTCTGGTCGACTGTAGGTAGGTACCTTTTGCATACAAATTGTATGGCGATGAGTCGGACGAGTTATTTGGTTGACTGTACTAGGTACTACTACTATTATTACTATTTTATTTTAATTTATTTTTTGTTGGAAAACAATCAGCGATAATAATACATAATATTATTTAATAATATAGTAATAATAATACCTTTATTTCGGACTCAGTACAATCCATAGTTTTTTAGTATAGCTTTTCATAAACCACGATTTAGACTAGTATAGAATGCTATATTATTATAGTTTTTAGGACAGAGATAAAGGAATTTCGCCATGTGTGTTGAACGTATCACCGATATTTTTGTGAAAATTCAACATTTTTCTTTCAAGAAAAAACTCCTTTCGTAAAATGAGACGAATGGAGCAAATGATACTTTCGTAGAAATGAGTTTTCTGTAACAATGTCCCTAAAGTGTTTCTAGTCTAATAACATGGAGACTAACACAAAAGAAAAGTTGTAAGCAACAAATTTTTGTTGAATATGAAGAGTAAAACATACGTTTTTCTAACTCTAGAATTCTTCTTAGAAATAGTTACGGTTTTTTATATTTTTGTGGCTATTTATAATGTTTAAGGTATTTTTAAGAAATGATAACGGCTTTTTAAGCCATTTAAATTGTTAAATGTAATAAATATCATTTCATTTTACACGAAATGACAAAATTTCCGTTATTAGTTACTTCAATCTGAAGAGGTAATTTAAATTATTCCATTAATTTGTCTAAAAACCCCTCTGGATATCCTCAAGCCAAAAAATACAAAATCATAAACCCCAAAAAATAGAAAAAATAATTACTACTTGTGGGACATTGATTTGTTTTTTGTTTATAGAGTTAGAAAAACGTATTACTGTTCACGACTTATGTGTCCTCGAATTATTTTTGATCTTTTTTATTTTCCAGTTATTAGATTTAAGTAGGGCTGCCAACTGTCCCGCTATATGCGGGACGTCCCGTTTCTGGGGCCCTAAAGTATAGGTCCCGCAGAAGGTTCACGCGGGACGCCAGTTGTCCCGCTTTTCAGGGGATACTAAACTGAAAATACTAAAATAATAATATGAATATGTAAATGAAAGCATTTAAGATTGTGACATGTTAATTGGAATGTACCGCGACGACAGCGACTTTAGCCTGCGAGCACCGTGTACTGAAAGTGTATAACTGTGCAACTAAATTTAACCGATATGAAATTAAGCATTATTTTTTAATGTTTATGTCATTGCCGTCCCGCATTTTACAGCCAAGTCCCGCAATTAATTTGCGAATATCCCGCATATCTGTGATCTTTGGTTGGCAGCCCTAGATTTAAGCCAACATTCGAACGATTTTCAGGTATCACTGCCAGGGATATCTCTTAAATTTTGAGGAAAATTACACTATGAAAATTCGATGTGTTCGAAGTTCGTTATTAGTTTTGGGTGCCTTTGCTTTTCCACATATGAAGGGTCAACGGAAAAAAAACATGTCCAGTGCTTAAAAAAATCAGGGCAAAGTCACACCTTATTCTGTTAAAAGTAAGGTGGTTTTTCCTTCTGTAATTTGAATTGACTAGACGTGTTCTTTCCGTACTTAGACCCTTCATATCTGCTTCGTGTGCTACGCTGCGTAGACGTGATTGGTTGAGATGTGGGTACCAAGCGACGATATATATAATAAATAGATACATGTAGATACTTAAATACATAGACTGCCACCATCAAACGAACAAGGAATAAATAACCAAGTTACCAATAAGTAACCAGATAACCAAGGAATAATTAAGTTAAAATATAAACTTAGATCAAATATTTATTATGTGTTGCTTGTAGTTGCGTTCTCTCGCAAGGGTCCCCACGGACGACCAGCGCCAGAGTCCTCAAGGGTCTCTCGGCATGAAGCTGAGTGTGGACCTTTTCAGTTACGCTTTATAAATGTGTACCACTGTCATTGTAATTAAGTTTAAATTAAGCGTTCTGAATAAAGTTCTTCCTGAGGAAGACCACGGAGATCCTACATGGAGCAATTGAAGAAAACTATAGAAGTTTAAATGTACGAGTATAGAGAGCTGAAGGAAAAGGCAGAGAATAGAATAGAATGGAAATTACTCCACCGACAAGAGCCAAGCTCTTAAATAAATGATGATGATGATTATGAATAAAGTTCTATTCTATTCTTCTATTCTAAATATTTGTGATAAATAAATATACAAATAATACCCTCGCCGGGATCCTCCAGCTTCGAAGGCAGGGCCACTACTAGGCTACTTCAATAACTATCATCTCCCGATTACCCTCTCCAAACAGATAAATGAATACGGATGTAAAAAGGACAATAGCATCTTTATACATCGAGACATTACAATTTCTTTCGACTGTGATTTAGATCTCCGCACTTAACAAGACAATTGGCCCGCTGTGCACGCGCACTTGTAGCTTACAATAGGTGATAATGATCAATCTGCTACAATTTTGGTACAAAAACCTTACAAAATATCAAAAAGGTCGTAAGCGCTATAGTTATCCTCACATGATAAGCTGTTCTTGAGAGTGAACTGATATCATCAAGGCAGAGAAACATGAGGTAGACAGTAAGAGAACATTAATCATCCGTCCAGGAGGTGACAAGCCGTATGTGACATAACCGTCAACAAAACCAATAAAAACACAAGCGGAAAACAAAATATCCCTACATTATCACCCTTACTTACAGGAGTTAAAGACGATGATCAATTTTAAGAGGTTATCAGAATTATCTTTGCCAAAGAATAGGGTAACGACGGTGTAATTATTTTCGAGTTTTTTACTCAGTGCGTCGACCTCGTCAACTCGCGGTTACAGAGAATCGATATAACTATGTGTTTTTTGTGTTGGTTTTTACTCAATTTCGGATAATGTCGTATAACACGTGTTATTGTTTGACGACTAATTTGTAATTCATGCTGGAGGGTGTTTTTTGAAGGACTGTATATTTAGTTTGAGAGCTATTTAATAATACAATTACGTTATTGTTACATCGAAGTATTATGCAGGACTAACCTACTATACGATAAGCAATAAGTAATACATGTATGAGAATGACAGATTCGTAAAAAGTCACGTGACCATTTCCATACATTAATATGGTCACGTGACTTATCGCTTATCGTATACGATTGCAGAATGCCATCTTGGCTAGGCCTACTGTTCAGAGAACCTTTACTTCTTCTTATTTTCTTACCTATACCTCTCTATTGTTCTCTTAGTTAACCCAATCTGCTGTCACTTCCCTCCTAGTCCTGGTTCGGAGTAGGAAATCCGATTTTTTAATCTTGTCTTTGAAATCAACTGAAATCAACAAGCGCTAGCGATTGGCAACTTGGCTAAATCACTCGCGCCCGCCTTAAGGTGCTTTTAGACCAAACGAGCATTCGCTCATTCTATCCCCCTCTCTACGAAATTCGTTCGTTACACAAAAAGTGATTCGTCGAAATTCGTTGATATCGTAGTGGGGGATAGAATGAGCGAATGCTCGTTTGGTCTAAATCCACCTTAAGCGGACACCAGTCGAACACCGGTCGTATGTCCACTCCACTAATGATGATGCTGCTGCCCATCGGCAATCTTCAATGAATAAATGGTCAGTGACACTTCGAATCCCTTAGTCGACTCTTACCATGGCCGGATTTAGAGGTTGAGAGGCTTCGGGGCAACAAAGGAGTGGAGGCCCTGGCCCCCAATAATTTTCCAAATAAAGTAGACATTTTTTTTCAGTCAAGTTTTTCAATTAATATTTTGTTGTGGAAACAAGTATAGATTATTTTATTATTTAACAAACATGTAAATACAATCGGAAACGAAAATTTATCTGAAAATAAATTTTAGCGTTAAGGAACGGAATCTTCAGAGCTTTTTTCGCCGAAAAATCGTTGATGATTTCGCTGAAATCTAGTTCCCTGAGTAGAAGACTTTCAATACTCAAAAAAAAAAGTAATTGTTTTTTTTGAGTTGGAATTTGAATTTTTTTTTCGAAATATCTTTTGTGGGGGCCCTCTTTCCTGGAGGCCCCGGGGCTGTAGCCCCGGTTGCCCCCCTAAATCCGAACCAGACTCTTACGACACCCACGGGAAGAGTTGGGCTGGTGACAAATGTATTCTTACCGCTGTCACCACACGGCCAAAAAAATTCGTTAACACTTTGTGAATTCCAGCGAATTACTGTTGCTACTCGTATGCTGCTAAATATAGTTTCCGGACATGTGGTATAAAAGTATAAATCCTTCCCTTAATGCCGCATGATTATAATAATTGTCGCGTAATGTCTCCCACGATTGTGACCTCATTTGAAAATTTACGGTAATTGCCTTTTTAAAATATATATTAGGGCATTTGGCCGTTAATGAGTAATAGGATAATATTATAATACAGGGTGATATCGGGATCGTGATACAAACTGAAAAACGTGTTAACGTACGAACGTGTTAACAAGCGGTACAGGCATCAGCCGCGAAAGCTGAGTACGTGGGTTCGATTCCCACCGAGGTGGTAGTGATCTACATCTATTTTTCTTTGGTATATGTCATCCAATATTTATAACCTTTTTAATAATTGCGTCAATACCCTTTTGCTGCCAAAATCATCAGCCATTAATGAGTATTTCTTCTCATTTTGTCTATTTTCACAATTTAAAATTTATAGGTGAATTTTTAGTTTCCATTCCAAAAGCGAAAATATGGCCAGAATTTTCCATACATTTTCCGGAGTTCCTCCTTTGTTACCGCCATACAATGTGTATGAGAAGTGGTAACAAAATGCGATAAAAATCCAAAGGCCGTCGTTTTTTCCATTGGGATCAAGCTCGTGATTGTAAGTAGAAATAAACCAAAGTTGAGCCATAAATTCGAAATTATGAAAATGACAAAATGAAAATGTTCTAATATGCGAAAAATACCATATGCCAAAACACTTACCTACAGCCTCACAATGACATCACTAGTTGCTCTATTTTTTTGGATCTTAAGATTGAAAGTTTATTGACTCTTCACAACCAGTTTTAGCAGTAAGTAACTTCATTGACAAAGCTGCGGGCAAAAAATACCTCCGGCCAACTATGAGGTGCTTCAAATCAAGATTGAAGCCCTAAAAACATGATTTATGACGTAACTGATATGGCTGACAAGTGGTGATGGTAGCAAGAATATATTTGTCACCACCTTTAACTCTTCCCGTGGGTGTCGTAAGAGTCATGCAACCAGTGCCCGCTAATCTGAAGTGGCCGAGTGGTTAGCCACTCACTTGCTTCATGTAGCTTTTGTTACATGTCATCACTCTTATTTTACATAGACATAGAGTCTATCGCAAAAATCAAAGCAAGTGAGTGGTTAAGCATCAGCCGCGAAAGCTGAGGACGTAGGTTGAAATCCCATCACCGTTGGTAAACTCTTTTAATAAATACTCTAAGAATAAATTTTATTCTTAATATATATTTATTTTCAAAACTACAATTTATGTTCATAGATTAAATCTAACTAATCTACTTAACCTAACCTATTATCTAAGATTGGCCCTCGTGGCATTGTACCGAGGATGCTGGCGGCATTTCCTCGCTGTATCGCAATACTAATGCGTTGTGCGAGGAAGTCACCAGCTCTTCGGTCTTTTGTTACGTCAACCAGACGTTTCGCGATCTCAGCAAACAATTTCCGTGCGCTGGGGCCCCATGAACCTAAAGTTTCTAAGTTTCTTTGGTATATGAATATGACATCTAATATTTAAAATTTATATACATAGTAGTGTTATTATATTACTTAAAAAATATTAACCAAAAAAATTTTTGTTGTTTCACAAAAATAATTAAGCATTAAATTAGATCGAGTTCAACGTCATATTTTTTCAAATAAGTCCCGTCAAAGATTGTGACGAAAGATGATATCAAGTTATTAAACCAGTTTTTATGGGGTTTATAAAATTAGAGTGACACATGTCACGGTTGTAAGCATTATGGGTACAAGTTGACGATTGATTGTCGTCAGCCTATACTAATATTTTTTTGGATATTTTTTATAGCTTGAGAGGCAAACGAGCAGAGGACCTATCGTGAACAGGCGCGAACAACGCCTATAGGCGAAGAGTATTCGGAAAGAAAGAAAAATGTTTTTATACAATCAATGAGTTTTTTAACCTTGTACAGATGAATAATGTAATGCCTTAATTATTTAACATTTGACATGTAGTAGGTATGTAGTGTATCTGAATTTTGTAATATGATGCTATTTATTTTAAATGATATTGTGTTGTAAATATGTGTAATACTTGTATAGCATGTAGTTTAGGCATAAGATAAATTTTTGCATGCTATTTAGTAGCTAAGTGTGCGAATTTTAATATTATGCTGAAAGACCCTAAATACTACCACACTTAATGCAAATAAATATATTTCATTTCATTTGATTTCAAAGAGGAGGCACATAAGAGATATGGGAATGCATTGCTGTCACATGCCTTCAGTTTCCGACAGATTCTATCCCCTGATGAAAATGATTATGAAACTATCAATGCATTAGGAGGTAATGCCCTTAATCGCCACGGGCAAGCTGGTTGGCAGTCGCAATAGTGTGTCCACTATGATGACGCTGCTGACCATCATCAATCTTCAATAGTTAACTGTATGGTCAATGCCACTTTAATCCTTTGTCGACTCTTACCACGGGAAGACATGGGATTGTGGTAAACTTCACTTTTATAGAACCACTTTCAATTCAACCCAACCAATCAATAAGTAAGTGGCCGTGTGGGTCACCACACGGCCACTGCATTCTTACTGCCGTCAGGCAGTAAGAATACATTTGTCACCGCCCCAATTCCTCCTTCGGGTGTCGTAAGAGTCGACTAAGGGATTGAAGTGTCACTGACCACTATTTGATAAAAGATTGATGATGGGCGGCACAGCGTGGGAAGGCCCCCCACAAGATGGAACGACGACCTGGTAAAGGTTGCGGGTGTCCAATGGATGCGGACAGCTCACGACCGATCTTTGTGGAACTCTCTGGGGGAGGCCTATGTCCAGCAGTGGACGTCAATTGGCTGATGATGATGATGATGATGATGGGCAGCAGCGTCATCATAGTGGACACATTCATTACTGCGATCGCCAAGCCCCTTGCCCAGGGCATTTACCTCCTAATGCGTCTATACGCATAATTAATAGGAGAGGCCTACGTCCAGCAGTGGAGAATATAGGAGATAGGAGTAGTAGTAATTAAACAGCTTAAGTCAAAGTATTTATTAATAGGTAACAAATTTTTGTTCCTTGGTCGTGGCTGTCTATTTAAGTATTTATAATGTATCTATCTGTTTATTATACATCGTCGTTTGGCACTCACATCACAATCCTTTAATTGATCTTACCGTGGGACTAGGTCGATTTATGTAAAATGTCCCAAGGTATCTTTTTTTATAAAGTGCGAAAATAAATAGTGATTTTCTCGCTTAGCGGGCTTCAAAGTGTCTTTATTAATGATGTTAATAGACTGGAAATGTCATGAATGCCATTAATTATCGTGTATGGTTTTCAATTGACCAAGAGTCCGTGGGCCCGGAATATTATTTTGATGATTCGTCATTGAGTGCGGGTTTCCATTACTCAATTATTGCAATCTGTTTAATCTAACTTTTTGTGTCAAAAAGTTTTTTTTTTTTCAATTTGAGTTATTCTCTTTACGGTGCTATTAAAATAATAAACATTAGTACCTGCTTGGCTTCTGAGGGTATATTTTTTTATTTCTGTAGTATGAGATATCAACTTTCAGTATTTATTTTAGAGGTTACACGATAACAAAACTATGGCCACATTCCAATAAACTAACTTACCAGTATTTTAAATACTCGTAGTTTTTCCCGATTGTTTTATTTCATTGATACGATTTTGTCTTTGGACTACATCATTCATATGATAATTATTATCAGTTAATCATACTTAAGCCTAGAAACTTTTGGATCCTAGCAAAATATTTGGCACTCGCTTCTTGTTAATTCTTTTAAAATGATGTACCTACCTATTATTAATTTTAAAATTCATGTATCAGTATCAATAGCTCTCTAATTCATAACTATATAAGATAAGATTACTACTCATTCAAAAGTCATGTCTTGGCAGAAATGCAATATTAAAATGTGTCCATATCCCCACTATGTCGGTGTCGATGCTAAAACTGAATTAAGTTAGGAAGTGAAGTCAGTTTGGGTAAGTGAAACATTAGTTGATGTATGAAGAAAGCAAAAGAAGAAGCAATTCCCTATTTTTACTTACCCAACTTGACCCTGACTATATAATGTCTTGGTGTACCCGTAGAAACGTAAAGGTAAGTAGGTATAAAATCGTATCGTGTGTGCGTATGGAAACGTGTCACATCTGCGGAAGCTTAGACACATGTGTCTCATATGTCTCGCGTGCCTACGGACGCTCTATTACAGGCAAGCCAACCTACTTTACACGCAAATCGAGCGAAAATAAACCCTAACTTAAAGCAACAAGGATTTCAGAAGTCCTGGTTAACTTGGCGCGTGACGTGCAGTGTGGGTCTGGATTTAAAATTACTTTTTGAGATCTTGAAGATTTGGCGTTTTCAGGAATTATGCTCAACCTAGTTTTTTTATGAATGGAGCGTGGATAAAAGCGGGTGCCCCCTCTGAGGTTACTTGTGATGCGAATTTTTAGAATTAACCGCTACAAATCTGTGTTGGTTCAGGATGCTTAGCCAAGTTGCCAATCGCTAACGCTTAGTAGCGTATCATAGATTTCTCTCTTTGTCACTATTTTACATTAGTGCGACAAAGACAGTTAGTTGCCTCTCGTTTACGATTGACGATTAAGCGTTTAGGTCGATTTAGACCAAGCGAATGCTCATTCTATCCCCCACTCTACGAAATTCGTTCGTTACACAAAACGTGATTCGTCGAAATTCGTTGATTTCGTAGAGTGGGGTATAGAATGAGCATTCGCTTGTTTGGTCTAAATCCACCTTTAGCGATTGGCAACTTATCTAAAGGTGCGTTCAAACCAAAAGAGCATTCGCTATTCTAACCCCCCACTCTACGAAATTCGATCGTTACACAAAACGTGATTGGTTGATTTCGTAGAACGGGGGATAGAACAGCGAATGCTCTTTTGGTTTGAACACACCTTAAGGACCCAGGCCTGCTACCGCGAACACCGAATTTCGCAGTAGGGCTGCAGCCGCATATTTAATGAGATTTCCTTAGCATCCTTAGCCTTAGCCCGTATCGAGTAAAACATAACGTAGGTACTTATCCTTTCCAACTCGTGGTACGGCTAAGTGGCAACCCTATGTAGCCGTACTATGACTTTGCAAGTAACGGTAACTTTAGGTTTTACTTCATACGTAAAGCAAGCCATCGCGCTCACTCCAATATCAGTGCGAGCGCGATAGAATGCATAAAAGCCTGGGTGCTTAGCCAAGTTGCCAATCGCTAGCGCTTAGTAGCGTATCGTAGTTTTCCCTCTCTGTTACTCTTTATTATTAGTGCGACAAAGACAGTTAGCTGCCTTTCGCTTACGATTGACGATTAAGCGTTAGCGATTGGCAACTTGGCTAAGCATCCTGGCCACGACATTGGTCTAAGGCGACCAGCGGTGAACGAATCCATGAGTTGGAGCGGGATGCCGATATGGTAACTTCCTCTCGTACGTATGGTTTTCCGCCAAGCCGGTCACCTTAGACCAATGTCGTGGCCGCGGCATAAGGCGACCAGCGGTGAACGAATCCATGAGTTGGAGCGGGATGCCGATATGGGAACCTCTCGCACGTATGGTTTCCCGCTAAGCCGGTCGCCTTAGACCAATGTCGTGGCCGCGGCATAAGGCGACCAGCGGTGAACGAATCCATGAGTTGGAGCGGGATGCCGATATGGTAACTTCCTCTCGTACGTATGGTTTTCCGCCAAGCCGGTCACCTTAGACCAATGTCGTGGCCGCGGCATAAGGCGACCAGCGGTGAACGAATCCATGAGTTGGAGCGGGATGCCGATATGGGAACCTCTCGCACGTATGGTTTCCCGCTAAGCCGGTCGCCTTAGACCAATGTCGTGGCCGCGGCATAAGGCGACCAGCGGTGAACGAATCCATGAGTTGGAGCGGGATGCCGATATGGTAACTTCCTCTCGTACGTATGGTTTTCCGCCAAGCCGGTCACCTTAGACCAATGTCGTGGCCAGGCTTTTACGTATCGAGTAAAACTTAACGTATCCTTTACTTTCCAAGTCATTGTACGACTACAGTACCGATACTTGCACAGTCATGGTACTGAACACTGAATAAACTTAGCTTGAGAAATACTTGAATATTAAAAGCTGTCAGAATGATCATTAATCGAGTTATCTTTGATCACAAAAGCGAAGAAAAGAAGCCGACACAGCGAAGGTCAGTAAATGTAATTTGCGAAGACATGCACCTTAAAACAATCGTTAAATTATAACGATTATTGTTAAACCGATGACAGGTTTCATTAAATACAATTAATTACCCATCGTCGTATGTTGTTCTGAGAGAAACCAAGAATGTGCACCTTAGTGTGACAACCCTAGGTCGCATATCCAATGGAGTGGAGTACCATAATACTGAGTGCGACAGCTATGTCCACCCGGTTTTAGAGCGACTTTCAATTTTACGACAATTTTACGTCTTTCGCATAGATGAGAAGCATTGCGACTATTACAAGTTACTATGTTTTTATGGGCCTTTAATTCTTATATTTTACTTATAGAATTGTTGTTTAATGAAAGGGTTTGTAAATAAACGCGGCTGCCAGTGGCCGCGCGGTCGTAAACGCGATTTGTTTTGCTTGCCTATTGTGAGTAATTTGACCACTTTATCCTTTAGTTCTTGAGGATAAAAGTAAGTTTTTATTACTTCGGCTGCAAACGAGCCCGCCAAATGATAAACTGGTAGAAATCATTGATTAAAAAAGCGGCCAAGAGCATGTCTGGCTATACTCATGGTTTCGTAGCGATTTGTTAGATTATTTCCTCGAACTCATTATTTCTTCGAAGTAAATTTTCCGTTCGTATTTTTCCCCGATCGGTAAAATTCGTATGCACCATTATTTATTTTTCGTTATTTTAGTCAGTAAGTACACTTTCCGTTCGTAGTTTTTCCCGATAGGTACAGTTCATACGTACCATAATTTATTTTTCTTATTTTTTCGATTCGCGTTTTATCTAAAACGTAATTTATACCTATTGTTATAACATAATATGAGTTTTGTACAACTCTCAAAAGCCTTTTATGATAAATTAAGCCTAACTAAACGTAACTAAGGGCCGCTACATGCAGACTAACTGCATTCTAACCGAAACATGTAGGGGTATGTAAGGTATGGGAACTCCGACCAATAGTTTTTACGCGAATATTCAGTGTTTGTGTTTAATCTTAATCAGTGTTAAGACTGACACGTTATCTATTTATGTTGTGTCACGAAGAATAGAACGTTATTTTTAAGATATACAGGATGACACATGAATCGTGAACAGTAATACGTTTTTCTAACTCCATAAACAACTAACAATTAAATGCCCCGCAAGTTACTTAAAAATTGACAAGTTAATTATTTATTTTTTGTATTTTTTGGGTTTATCTTTTTGTATTTTTTGGCTTTAGGGTATCCAAAAAGATTTTTGAGAAAAATTAATGAAATAATTTACGTTACCTCTTGAAATTGGGCATAAATTATTGAAGTAATTACCTAATAACAGCAGTTTTGTCATTTCGTGTAAAATTTAATTATATTTATTACATTTAACGTTTTAAATACCTTAAATAGCCGATACCATTTCTGAAAAACACCTTAAAAATTAGAAAAAAAACACAAAAAATACAAAAATAAATAAAATAAAATAACATGACTATTTCTAAGTAACTGGTGGGGCATTCAATTGTTAGTAGTTTATAGAGTTAGAAAAACGTATTACTGTTCACGTCACCCTGTATAAGTAGTTTAGGAATAAAAAGTTAAACATGTTTTAAATTGTTTTAATTAAGAACAACTTACAACATTGCAGTAGGTACATATACGTATCATTCATTAAATTAATAAAAGTGGGTACAATCAAGATGCACGCTAATTAATAGTTATTACATTTATTTTACTAGGAAAAAAAATCTGGTACTTTTTTTATCTGTCGTATTTTGAGATATTTTCAACATACGTACATAAACTCTCGCCCTGTATTCCCAGAAGGGGTAGGCAGAGCACATGCAACTCAGTTTTTGGGTTTTGAGATGTACATAATGTAATGTTGCAGTGACGGTTCTCTAGTCCACCGTCCACAATACACTGAAACACATATCCCCTAGCTGACTTCTACGGGAGGAAAGTGGGTGGCATTGTTAGGCAAAACGTAATTCAATTACTAATTAATAATTACAATTACTAAAAGTTACTAAAAGTAATTGCAATTACAATTACAGGGAAAACTAATTGTAATTATAAGTTTCAATTACAATTACAAAATGTACTTAATAATTGAATTATTAATTACATTTCGCAATTGATTACTTATTTAATTACAAATTACTTTTGTTTTATAGAATATTTTTGATCCCTTATTTTTTGAATAAAATAAATGGTCGGCGAAATGAAAGCCGGATAGGTATGGGGCATGGCATGCTTGAGTGTAGTGTGTTTTATGTAAAAGGCAAAGAGAAATTTTATTAGCAGCATGGTTTTTTGCTTTAGTCTATCCAAAAGATTTAAAAAATATATTTAATCTATAGCACAGAGTACCCAAATCTTAACTCCATAATCTCTGTCTAGAGGATAAAACTCGACGATGAAAAATCAACGCTCGGCTTCGATTTGTCGCTATCGCAGAATAATATTTCTGGTCACTGTGGTGCTAATTTTGGTTACTTGGACTAAATTTAAATTGTCTAAATATGCAGCATTGGAAAAAAAAACATTTTAGTATAATCCCGAAAGTGTAAATATGCTGCATAGAAAAAAGACGATAAGAAAATATGCTCATGGGAAAAAAAGAAAACGATTAAATAAAGAATCAGAAAACTATAATACTGTTAAAAATATCTTTCGGGGAAAAATGCGAACGGAAAATTTACTTCAAAGAAATAATGAGTTCGGGGAAATAATCTAACAAATCGTCCATTAAATACAAAAGCGACACAACTCAAAAACCGTGAAAAATGATTTTATTGCAAAAACGACATTATAAGCACTAATATTTTACGTGACACTAAGACACCTGTCGATTTGACGTTTGTAAGTATCAAAATTATGCAGGTGCCCTTTTTGCACTATCGCTCTTTCGAGACTAATTTCAGTGCTAAACTGCCATTTTGTCAGTTGCGACTCGGCTGTCGACCAAAACGCACGACATTTTTGTGAAAAAGTGCCATGAAACGAAAAAATAAGTGATTTCGTTAAAAAATATGTAAGCAAAAGTGCCATATTTGTAGATGTGGCCGTTTTGAATAAAATAAATACGTAAATATTATGTTTCTTTATATAAAAAGGAGTCGCAAAACGGAATGTGGCAGCTTTAGTTTTAAAATATCCTCTTAAATTTGATTTTTCATTCATCAAAACTGCCGTATTAGGATTTGCAATCTTTTTAAATTAAAAATATATTCGAATGCATCAATCACAGGAGCCATATTTATACATGATGCTGTTTTGAATAAAGTAAATATGTATGGCTTAGATTTCTTTATAAACAAAGGAGCCGCAATACGGAAAGTTGAATTTCAAAAAACATTGTTGCATTTACAACCGTTTTTAATTCAGTATAATATTAAAATCCATAAATGTACCAGATTGAATAATTGAGTATCTTTTGCATGAAATCTTAAAAAATACAATACATCTTATAAAAACAGTAATTGTAAAACGTGGTACTTTGTATTGTGTTCGTTTTACTTAAAAGTATATTAGAGATTGTGTGGAAGATGACTGTGAATTTTGTGTACCTACCTATAATTGCGACTACGAAGAAACACTATTTAATGTCATAAACTTCTGATTATATTTGTCATACTTCCCTATTATATTATTTGTATACAATACAAGTAAAACAAACAAAGATCTAACCCCTGTGTATGTTTTAACGAATCTAAAAACTTATATTAGTAGTATTTATTTTTTCACTTTTGAGAATGCCAACATAGGGATGATGACTGTTTTTAAAATAAATTATTAGATATTATGCACGGCATCATACACGAATAAATTATTACTAAAATATAGACTGCAGTCATTATTGTACAGAACTTTTATTTAATATAAGTGTAGTATACAAACGTGACGTTACTTTTGTGTATTTCATGCAAATCTTTCAAAAATCGAAAAAAAAATGTTGACTTGACTTGACAGTCATCATGCTTTATTGCTTCACTACATAGGTAGTACCCAAGTACTAGCGCTAAACTGTCATGTCGTCTAGAAAAAAAAATTGTTACATTATTACTAATCATAAGTAGATTTTTAGGAAAGACTTATTATCTCTGCAATTAAATATTGAAAGACATACTTTTGTATCGGCAAAAATTAAGTTCTTGCATCAATTTTAATGAAAAAACTAGTAAACCGTCAAAACATATCAATTTGGATCATATAGTATGGGATCATAGTAACCACCACACAAATACAATACACATAGAAAAAACAAATAACTAAAGATGTACTTAACCAATTTTTATTATTTACGTGCTTTTAGGTGGGCTATTTCCAGTTTATAGTAAAAATAAGTGATATCATAGTATTCATTCCATTCTCAACAATATAACTTTGATCGCGTTGTATTTATTTTATATTTATTAACTAAAGGTACCACATTTTTTTATATAGCAGGTTGATTTTTGAAGAAAACCGATAATTATATCTGAATTTTAAACTAGTACGTCCGTTAAATTCATCAAAATATGTAACCAAAGTTAAAATTAATCAAAGTAACCCTGGTTTACGGTACCTATAAACAAGTTCTGACAATATGTAAGTAAAGAAACAGTAAGAAAAAGTTTTGTCTGTTTCAGTTTTGTTAAAAAAAACAGTATATCTATGTTTAAGACATGATTTTAAGTATGATTTAAATGAAATACCTGCTTATTTTTTTGTATTTGTGGCCTTTGATGGAAAAAAGAATTCAGAGTTAATGTTATTTTTTTATGCAAAACGGACGTATACGCTCATAAAAGCTTGCACAGCACATATTACTTTCTAATAACCAAACACATCAAAAGAGGGTTAAAATACCTACAAATTGATATATAACACATATAATATTAATGCTGTAAAAAAATTTTATGAACAAAAAACGAATACAAAATCTTTAAACGGCTCCCCTGTAAAAAGTAATTTGTTGACTTGTGTCGCTTTTGTATTTAATGGACGAAATCTTCGTAGCTCTTTGTCTGATTTAGGTTATCGTTTTTTCGGTGGACATACCTAAAGTTAAGCAATTCATGTACTAATTTTGATATAAAACAACTAACGGTACAACTAGGTTCCCCGGTCTACATCCGTTTGCAATTAAATCGCAAGATAGATTTATACAAGGTGTTAACTTTTGACCACCGAGTGGACAACTTTTTTTTTCCGACGGACAATTAGCCCAGTTGTTCAAAAACGGCTGGGCCCATTATGTTCAAAATAGTATATTTTGAAGTATTCTATATTCATGATATATTTCATTTTTTTAATCCACGGATCAAAAGGTAGAGAGGCGTGTGACAGAAAGTGTGAGTTACCCCTCTGTTTCAATTACCCAACTTCGTGGAAATGAAAATGAGTAAGTTATGTATAAATTATCTATTCAAACACCTATATAGTCTGCACTTGAAGGTCAAGATGACACAATTCTATCGTATTTTACACTTGTCTTTGTTTACACGAACTGTAAGTGTAGACGCGGATCCAGACATCATCAAGCTACAATGTTGCCAGGATTAGGAAAAATCAGAACAATGCAGAATTTTTGGCTTCCTTACTTTTGAAAACTGATAAACTCGCGTATATTGATGACTCACCCGTCCGATCCACAGACCACGAACCCTGTAAAGTGTTCGAAACGTCGGAATGAAGTTAAAGTTAGTTAATGTGCGCGACTTTATCCGTTTTCATAGTTTTATTCCATGTGTGATCCTCGCGGTAACCGAAAAAAATATTATTTACTACATTAGTTGAAAATTCTCTTTTGTTCTTTATAACCAGCGGTAGTTTGTTTTTATTCTTATCAGCGCAAGAAAAATCTCACAATTCTCACAAATATTGAGTTTTTTACACGTAAGCAGATAGTAATTAAGGTTGTCTGGAAGAGATCGCTCTTTAGCGATAAGACCGCTTGTTGTATTACCTCTACCTTTAAGTTTCTTATGTTACGAAGTGTGCAATAAAGAGTATTGTATTAAATTGTAATTTAAAGGTTTTTTCCATCTTGTCACGTGAACATAAAATAAATGCCATAAAAACGTTTAACTAAAATGGATACATTATCCTATAGTAAATAACTGGATGTACCTAAACTTAGTAAAATTACACATGTTTTCAATATAGTAATTATTGTTTATCTACATCCATTTCATAATTTCCCTATTATGTATTCAGAAGCGGTAATGTAATGACCTATATTAAGAGACCGGTGTCTGTGGCTGTATCATAATGTTAACATTAAAGTACAGGCAGAGTACAGTGCATCATAATGTTGACATTAAAGTATCGTCGTCATGATATTAATTTTAACATTATGCAGTCAACTTCTTTTTGTTGTTTTTTTTTCAATAAATATTTATTGTAGGATATCCTTACTCAAATTGAGTGATTTCAACTGATTTGAATTTTTATATTTAGAGGTAATTACTTAGTGGATATCAATGAAAATAAAGGTAAATTGTCATTCTAAACTAATGATATGGATGTAGATAAAGTTATGTATGTGACTGTACATAATTAGGCATTAAACACTCGTGTGATCTTATTATGAAACTCGCCTACGGCTCGTTTCATAAAACCACACTCATGTTTAATGCCTCTTATTATGCGCCAGCCACATAAATAACTATTATGTTATCGCACGTTTTATTAATTAACGAATATATTCTTTATTTACAAATCTTTACAATTTATATAAAGAAAATAGTTCTAGCTAACCTACCCTCGGATGAGGTTGCTGACAATGCTGGCGGAATTTCCTTCCTGTATCGCAATTAATATATCACATTATTTAACCAGATTAAAATTATTTGGCGTTGGTGCACGTTTTTACAGTTGGGTTTAATTGTAAAACAAAGCTACAAAAGCATATCTGAACTTAATTATAATACATTTTAGGGAAAATAGCAATAATTCTGATAATATATTAAATTTGCACTTGCTTCTTATGAATGATGTCGTATTATAAATGCATAAGATTGGTTTTCCTTTGGCATCTATGACTGGCATACCATCGCCCCCTGCCCCCGCGCCTAATTAAGAAAGAAACCCCTTGAACTAGCTTCAGTGGTCTTTGCTCCGACCTACTAACATGATGTGTCCAATAGTGACGCTAATATTGGCTGCCGTAACTGTCTCCATGGAGGTATCGGCCTGCACTCGCCCGAAGATAACAGTTCCACGAGCAGTTATGGTAAAAAATAGACTCCAAGTACGGGAAGGACCTTTCGAAGTCTACTGCTCCGGTGACACCAGCGATCTCGAGCTGAAAACGACCGAAGAAATACAAGTTCATACTGTCAACGCGACAACTGTGAAGGCTATCGTTGACGACAAGAGAAGCTCTGTTTCAATACGTTGCGTTGCCTCTAAAAAATATTCCTGCAATGCTTTTATGTTCTTCAAGGTGAATTTCCCCCCTTTCGGATTTGACTGTTATTCTAACAATTTTGAAAACATAAATTGCTCCTGGACCACAAGTAGTCGCAACTATCAAGGAAATTATACAGTGTTTGCAGATTTCAATGGAACCTTGGATTCACAAGAGTGCAAGGGTCGTTTATACGTGTTTAAGAAAATGTTTTGTTTGTTAAACATTGCTAACTCATTATCAAAAGAAATATTAACGGTGGAGAATGATTCCCGGATAGCAGTACACTTGCAAGTGTGTAATTTCCTAGATTGTGTGAATCAAACGAGAGAAATAGACATAATAGCGGTGACCAAACTAAGAACTCCCGAAATTTTGAAGATACAAGCGAAGGGCACTGGTGGAGCCATTTTGGAATGGAGAGCTCCTTTCAGCAAAGTGGTGTGGGGACACACATTAGAAATATTCTTTCTAATCGAGTATGCATTTTGGGATGTAGAGCGTCTCACCATAATATCTGGGACGAGTGGAAATACAACAATAAACTGGTTTAAGACGTCAAAAGTCGAATTTAAACTACCGTGTCCCGGGAGAGAATACATAGTGCGGTTGTCATGTAGAACAATGAGCGCCCTTCCAAAATATATGTCGAATTTTGCATACGTCACGGTCCGGACAGAAAGAGACCCGGATGCGCCTGATCTGGACCCCATATGTAGCGTGAAGCCAGCTGCACGCGAGACCTCAGAAGTACTGAACTACAATATTGAGACGATACTGAGACCGGAAGTGGACGCAAAGCTTGATGAACATGTAAGGATAAGGAACCGTTTGAGAGAAAAGGCTGCAATCATTAAACAGCTTTTGAAAGCAACTGCTTCAAATAAATAAATTAACTGTTCTAGTATTTATAAGGAATACCTAACTTGGTTCCATTTGGATGTAAAACCTACGTAAATTACGAAACATATAAAGGTGCATGCAGACCAAAAGAGCATTCGCTGTTCTATACCCCACTCTACGAAATCAACGAATCACGTTTCGTGTAACGATCGAATTTCGTAGAGTAGGGGGATAGAACAGCGAATGCTCTTTTGGTCTGCATGCACCTTAATAAACATCGAGAATACTATTCGTAGCGTATTTCGTAGCTTTAGTAGCTTTTTATTTGTATTTTTTTTCTCGTTTCTATATATGTGAATTTTGTGTATGTTACGAATATTTTTTTTTCTTTTTTCATTCTTTCTTTCTAATTCCATTTAAATTTTAACTTTTTTATATTAGTCAATACAAATTACATAAAAGCTATCCCTGATCACTAACCTAATAAAAACTCAATATTAGATTTAGAAGAACAAAAGAGATATTTTAGCTAGTGTAGTGAAATAATTACATAAGTTACGAAAATACAATTTTGTATTTGAAGCTCGTAACAAGACATTGGAGAGAAAAGGGTCGTTGACTAGAATTTCCAAGTTATTAAAAAAATACCCTGGCATCACAGACCACAACAAACACAGACGTAACGTGAGATAGCCATGTTTTTGCCGCCATTTTTTCTCATGGACGTAACGCGGGTCGCTGACCCAACACCTGTTGCTTTTTTTTAATTTTCAAATCGCGATGGACACTGGTCTATTAAGCCACGGTTTTTTTGTTGCTCTTTTGATTATTGATTTATTAAGGATTGTGGGTGTGTTGGGGTTAATGGTAAAAAGTAAGCATTTTTATACACACGTTTTTATTTTGTTACTGTTGAGTTGATGTAATTACTTACTAGAAGTTTTATATCGAGATGAGATGAGGAATAAAGTAGAAGTAATTATAGGATATATGTATCTTGTTCTTATTGAATGTATAGTCTGGCAAATCAACTTGTTTGTAATAGTTAGTACATTAAATAAATGTTATCATGTCACAATATGTGTTTTCCAATTTTTTTATTAAAATATACTTCTTAGTAAAAAAAGGGCGGGAAATTAGATAAAGTGTAGGCACAGTGTTGGTTGACCATAGTAAATTTGAATTTCACGCCAAATTGGTTAGCCAACGTATAATTGATTATTATTAGTGCAATATAAATCTTTTTCAAAGGACATTTTCGAGTAGTTTAAATTCCGAGCTTTTGCCTTTGTCACTCCAATGAAGACCGAATCGGAGTAACCAAGACAGATACTTGAATAGATTTATTTTTATTATGATAACTAGAATAATATTTTATTTTAATTTAAATTGATTAATTGAAACTCACGAGTAGACCCTGTCCAACAAGCTGTTACCGTAGCCTACAAACGCAAGTGACGCTTTCCGACACTTCAAAACTAAAAGCTTCATATATTTTACCTTATCTTAAAACTTATTGTAACTTCTATGAAGTATAGCCGCTCTGGCGCAATAAAAAAAATAAGTAGAAAAGGAGAGATGTAGTAAAAACAAAGGGTTAGATAAGAATAGAGTATGTCTAGTTGTTAGAGTAGACGGTACTTTGGGTTCGTTACGGCTTTTTAAGTGGCAATTACTTGGATGTGGAAGACGAAACTTAATATCTTTACGCTGAGCGTGAGAGCGGGCCCGGCCCTACCATGAACTGTCACTACGTTATTAACGCGTGTTTACTTTCTATCTCGCTCGTACTTGCATATTGGCGCGAGCGAGCCGGATAGAAAGTGAACGCGCGTTAATAAAGGTGCATTCAGACCAAAAGAGCATTCGCTATTCTAACCCCCCACTCTACGAAATCCGATCGTTACACAAAACGTGATTGGTTGATTTCGTAGAACGGGAGATAGAACAGCGAATGCTCTTTTGGTTTGAACGCACCTTAACGTAGCGGCAGCAAGGTGAATTCTGACCAAACGAGCATTCGCTATTCTATCCCCCACTCTACGAAATCAACGAATCACGTTTTGTTTGTAGCTATTGAATTTCGTAGAGTAGGGGGTTAGAATAGCGAATGCTCGTTTGGTCTGAATGCACCGTAAGATGTCCCAAGATATTTATTTATCACTCGTGAGTCTCGAAACTATGTGAGACTATTTCATACTAGAATTACATTTGACGCGGGCTCCTCAGGTCTTTTTTTCGTTGTTTAGTCGAATAATTCTCGACATGTTCTCATCGGAAGATTAGCGCAGGCTTGCGTCAGCATCACGCCGAGATGAGACCATTTCGTAGCTTTGTTTATTTCTATAAAGTATTATTCTATTCTATTTTATTCTACATGTTTCTTTCTCTCCGTATATGAGGCACTTTTTCAAGAGCCAATCGCCATGGCTGCGATCCGAAGACGCGCGAAAAAAAAAGCAGGTAACCAGCGTGAAATATAATTTTAGTACATTCTCATTTCATTATTTGCCGTAAATTGTATGTTGACATAGAAATATGGTGGTAGAGTTTACATTTTTTTGTATTATGTCAATTTTGTCTCAATACAATTTTACCTAAATAGGTGTAGCATTAATATTATTAATTAAATAACAGTTAACAAAAAACTATTCAAGATAGGTACTTTATTGTTGGGAAAGTCACTAGACACGCCTATTTCTAGAAAATCAACCTCATAAAACATTTACCGCCATAAAATGTAGAACAAATAAATTACTCGGTAGTCAAGATGTTCACGATAACACAAAAGCCTCGGATATTTTTGAGGGAAAACCATATGAATTTGGGCTTCAATATGGCCCAGTGAAACGTCATCTTACATAGATACATACAGGGTGTAAGTCTAATACGGGCGAAGCTCCGAACGGGTGTTAGTTTACGACATAATAAATACATTCAAATAACTTTTACTTAAAATTAGAGCAATAAAATTTTCTATTGCGCGCAATTAGGCGCGCAATGTAGAGCAACATGCGCGAGTTAAACACTTGTTAACAGCTAATTTCAAAAGCAGATGACATAACTGCCATATCAACAATAACAAATATTCGTACCCTACATTGCTGCCCCGATAATGTAAAAAAAAATCTGTTGGGTCATAATTAAGAGTAACTTTAAAAAAACCTTGTAATCCATGATTACACTAATGAATCCCATGCCTGGCTTAATTAATCGCCCGTATTAGATTTACACACTACGTATAGATACTTAACCTTTAGTATGCGTTACCGTCAAGCAGTTCAATCAAAATTTGACTTTTACGGCTATTGCGTAAAGTCAAATTGTAATGGCGCAGATCTGAATATTTGTAATAAATACGAGTAAATACACAAAGAACGCCCTCGCCGGGATTCGAACCCAGAACCTCCAGCTTCGTAGACAGTAACTACCAACTAGGCTACGTAGTTTGACAAATCACATTACTAATCCTTTTACTGTTGGCAGGTCTATCGAAGTCTGGCTGAAGACTGGAAGACGTCACAGCGAGATCCTGCAAGAGCAGAAGCAGCGAGAAGGTCGCCTGCGAAGACCTGGAGCCACCATCGTACTGTGGCTGCGGTGTGAACAGGTGAGACGTGGACCTGGTATACATACATACATGCCTCCCCTAAAGGTTCAGACCAAACGAGCATTCGCTATTCTAACCCCCTACTCTACGAAATTCAATCGCAACACAAAACGTGATTCGTTGATTTCGTAGAGTAGGGGATAGAATAGCGAATGCTCGTTTGGTCTGAATGCACTTTAGCCTATGCGTATGGACGAATTATAAGGTAAATGCCAATAATCGCTACGCTGGGCAAGCGGGTTGGCGATTGCAGTAGTGTATCCATGATGCTGCTGCTGCCCATCATCAATCTTCGATAAATAAATGGTCAGTGACACTTCGATCCCTTAGCCGACTCCTACGACACCCTCGGGAAGAGTTGGAGTGGTGACAAATGTATTCTTATTGCCGTCACCACACGACAGCGGCACGGGAGCTGCCATGCCTGGTGCTAGTTTGTCGATCCATTAGTCTGGCTGAAGACTGGAAGGCAGCACAGCGAGATTGGAAGAGCCGAAGCAGCGGGAAGGTCGCCTGCGAAGACCTGGAGCCACCATCGTGCTGTGGCTGCGGTGTGAACAGGTGAGACCTGGACCTGGTATATGTACCACAGAATTAGATTTGGATAGAAGAAACAAGTTCATTCATTTGTATGGTGGCCGAGCGTGTCAGATTTTGTACTGAAGTTGTTACTTGCCTATGATTTTAAATATGTCTCAGGCCCTTGAGTATTCATATTTTTTTGTGTTGTTGCAATTAATATTACTTAAGGAGGCATTATTCATGTTTTTCTTCACTTCAACTTACAAAATTGGACGCCCGAAAATTGCAAGCTGCGATTAAAGACGGACAACTCAGTAGATTTTACTGAGTTCATTTGACACGCTAAGTAGATACGTTTGCTTGATCTATGGTATATATGACATCTGTGATATGTACATACATTACATACATACATCATCATCAGCCTATATCAATCCACTGCTGGACAACGGCCTCTTCTTAGCCTATGCGTGTGGACGAATTAGGAGGTAAATGCCCATAATAACGCCGGTTCAAAAATGCCCCCAAATACAATTGTGTAATTCAGCCGCGATGGGCAGGACATGGCCCTTTTCTTAACACCGAGCATTAGTCGGCGCAACCTCTTTGATTTGCAAATGCAAATAGAATATAGCCAATGAAAATATTGATGGACCAGCTACAAATATTTTTACATCGCGGTATATATATGAGAATACAGAAACTCATTAGCGTGATGTATTGAAGAGGGTATCACTCCATTTCGCAAAAAAATTGTTTCCAAAAATGACACTAATTTACTATACATATACTATACTATAAATCATTTCGCAATCATTTTATTTCCCAAATCAACGCTTACGAAAATTACATTTCGCAATTTATTCAGTTGTCCAATTATCACTTGGCACGATTTTATTTTGTCAAGTTTTTATAGGGCAGGGTTTTTATCGGTTGTGTGATGACGGCAGTAAGAACACATTTGTTACCACCCCAACTCCTCCTGCAGGTGTCGTAAGAGTCGACTAAGGGATTGAAGTGTCACTAACCAATATTTGACAAAAGATTGATGATGGGCAGCAGCGTCATCATAGTTGACTTGACACATTACTGCGACCGCCAATCCAAATTATGTGTTAAGCAAATGTCTTATTTAGTGTAAAATTATTTTCCAAATGTTTATTCAAATTGTTTCTTCGCATTCAGCATGAACCATTAATTGGAAAAATAAAATTAGTAATGCGTTTACTATGGCGTGCAGCTTCCATGTTTTATTTGTTTGTAGCTAATACTTGTAACCCTTATAATATCCCTACAACATTGTAACCTGTAGGAGTGCGGCAGATGGGCGCGCACCTGCCAATCTGTGCGCGGGCGCAGGTGGCAGCCATGTTTACGTTTTTTGCTGGGCTTTTGTAACCCGTTGTCCTGATTAAGGGCGGGTTGCGCCACACTTGACACTGATCAATGTTACCCTGCAGATTACTATATGATATTTCCCAAACAATATAGGTAGAGGATAAACCTATTAACACTAATTGCTCAAAAAAATCGTGGGCGTAAAGGACACACATAGCTTTTTGACATTTTGACGTGTCCTTTACAACATCTAACTTCTAAGCCGTTTAGCTTATCACTACGATTGCTACACCAGTGGCCTATACCACAAAACTTTACAAACGTACAATTCTACAAAATTGTATAAATTCCCATACAAAAAGTTGTCAATTTTGTAGAATTGTACGCTTGTAAAGTTTTGTGGTATAGGGGCCAGGTCAAAGATACCAACAATCTGCATTGTTTTCATATACACGTCTCAAATATAGGTCAAAAAAACATAAAAGTTATTAACAGATTTCTAAAAAAAAATAGTTTTTTTGCACATCCTGAAAACCTGCATTTTGTCCTTTACGACAATTTAACCCAAACAAAGGTATCGAAATGTTTCTTTAGTTCCTTTGAACATTTCTGTTTAAACCACTAGTGGAAACTGCTGTGGCTCCTGTATTATTTATATTTGTTTATACTTTGTATTATTGCATGCTGTTAGTTTCCCATTGCAATAAAAAAAAAAAACCATCGATGATGGCCTTCGTAGATTAGTTGGCATGCGAATCCGGAGGACCTGGGTACGAATCCTGAGGACATCTGTTTTTGTATTTAACTGTCTAGTTTAGTAACAGTGAATGTGGCCACCATGACTTAACACAGACTTACTTATATATAAAAAATAATATAGGTTACCTCCTGTATTCTGTACCTATTAACCAATGTGTAGGTTACTTAAATATATCGTTATAACAATGTGAAATTTACATAAAGCAATCTTCAACAAATTCCCGAAACTTTGTCGAAAAAATTGTTTACTAAAAAAACTTTTGTTTAACCCTTCATATGTCTAAGCACAGATCAGTGACGAGGAAATTATTTCAAAAAAATATTCACTACCAACGAGGTGTTAAAAAATACTGAACCTTAGTGAGGGTTTTCGTGCCAAAAGGTCGGGCTAGCATCTAAAAGCATAAAATATGCAATTCCTTCACTAAACTATTAATAGATAAAAACCACCTGGTTAAAGTTAACATTAATGTGCGCATGCACATTCGATATACGATGAGGGCCCCTGTAAAGCGCTGTAAGTCTCATTTATTCTCATATTCCGTATTCTTAGGACTTAAGGTGCGGTTAAACTAAAAGAGCATTCGCTGTTCTAACCTCCCACTCTACGAAATTCGATCGGTACACAAAACGTGATTGGTTGATTTCTTAGAACGGGCGCTAGAACAGCGAATGCTCTTTTAGTTTAACCGCACCTTTACAATTCGAATACATTGGATATTCGGCCCATTTTCCTTTTTCAAAGAGACTCAGAGTCACCAATGGAGACCGCGAACATCGAAATTCGTATATTTCGAGGACTTGTCTCTGTCACTCCAACATAGGCGTCTTTAGAGTGACAAAGACAAATCCTCGAAATTTGCACAGTACGCGATAGGATTCGACTGCGTTGGGCAGCGTTCGAGAAGCTACGACACATCTTTTCGTCCAATATTCCGCAGTGCTTGAAGACGTAAGTGTGGATGCGGTATTAGAGTATTGAAATTATTATTTTTTGCATTCCCTAAATGATATACATTATTATTGTGAGCCTATAGTGTCCCACTGCCGGGCAAAGGCCTCCCCCCATTTTCTCCAATGTGATCTATGCCGACCTGCCTCCGGCCACTCTTTCAAAAAGGAGTCCAGCTCGTCTCGCCATCGCCGACGAGGTCTGCCACGTCTCTGATTGGAGCTGTCGGGCTGCCACTCTGTGGCTATCCTGGCCCACAGCTCACTCGGCATCCGACAGACGTGACCAGCCCAGTCCCACTTGATATACAGTGACCACAAATGATATACATACATGGTGATAATCTCTAGTATGTTTGTTGGTTACTGCACAATATTATGACTGATTGAAATATTTGACATAAAATAAATTTCACCTGCATATGCATTTTTTTCTTTTATTCTTTAAACTATTCGAATACCTAAAACTTTCGAATATTTGCAAACTACCCATGTAGTATGGGTATCTTTAACTTATTCCGCAGTAGGGCATGCCTCATTGGGGTATTCACATCGCCCATTACAGCGGGAATGTACAAATAAACATACAATTATAATGAAGAGGGTACATCTGCTTAGAAAACGAACAAGTGTTTAAGTTGTTTCTTGTGCATATGAAGGGTTCCGCTGCTACTACCTATCTTCTACACCGTGTTTTTATTGATCTCCGTTAAATTGGACAGGTTACTTGGGACATTAATAGAAGTTGCCTGGTATATCGGCTTTTGTTAATTTCGTATTTTTTTGTTTTCATACATAATAATTGTAATGGCAAGTGTGAGAGAACCTTAAGAATAAGATCTCAGGTGACTAACGGCACACGTCAAAATAAGTAACATTAGGACGTAATAAAGGTTGCAATACACTTGATCAGTCATTAAACTTGTTTTTTAATAACTCAATAACAGTAAGAGTTAAGACACTAGTTTCTTAGAGAAATTATTATTTTTGACCTAAACAAGCTTCCCTTTAATTTAACGGAACTAAATAAAAACACGGTGTATAGTGTTTTTATCGATGATTTCATGAAAGTATCAACATCTAGTGGTCAGTACCTAAGCAATAAGCATATCTCAAAAAGTTTTTACATTTGGAACACATACTCAATATTGATAAAAATTAAATAAATAAAATAAATAATGCTGAGCAAGATCCGCCATATTTTCCAAAATGTCCCAGAAAATTATGGAAGTTTCCTTTTTGGCTACAAGATTCCTATATAAAAGGAAAGCTATAAACTTTCCTATAGGAAAGTTTCATGCAAACATTCTATTGTATTCTTTTGTCAGCCTCCGTAGCCTAGTTGGTAGTGACCCTGCCTACGAAGCTGGAGGTTCCGGGTTCGAATCCCGGCGAGGGCAATATTTGTGTATTTATTTATCACAAATATTTGTTCCTTGGTCATGGCTGTCTATATATTTAAGTATCTATATGCATCTATCTATTATATATATCGTCGCCTGGTACATCACAAGCCTTAATTGAGCTTAGGGACTAGGTCGATTTGTGTAAGATGTCTCAGATATTTATTTATTTTTAAAAATTTTTTGGCCATTTTGGAAAACGGGCTATTCAATATTTTTCAAAGATTGATGATGGCCAGCAGCGTCATCAATCATCATAGTAGACACATTACTGCGATCGCCAATCCGCTTGCCCAGCGTGGCGATTATGGGCATTTACCTCCTAATGCGTCTATACGCTTAGTTAATAGGAGAGGCCTACGTCCAGCAGTGGACAGGCTGAAGATGTGAATATTTGTCAAGATCGGAATGTCTGCCGACGGAACCCTAAGCACCTACTCGCGTGATAGTTCGTATAATCGATCGCCTGCGCACATCTGTCCGTACATTCGCGTTTCGTTTTTTATATATTATACACATTTGTGCCATCAACAGTTAACTGATTATATGTGAACTTTAAGTGCTTCGTAATAAGGGCCATGTTTGGTTAGTTAATTATAATGACAATGGACTTATGGGACCTTTGGCTTTTTGTTGAGAAAGGGGTGATTGTAATTGTACAAATATAATTTTAATTAATTTTGACAGTTTGAGCGTCAAAAATGTTAATGCCAATGATCCACCTGCTTTCTTAAAAAAGTGTTTATAGTAAACACATTTTTAAGTAAACTATAGTAGTTTTGAAGAAGAATTTTTATTCGTTTGCATTTAATTTGCCTTTTAACCATATACGTGTAATTGTCATTCAGAATCGAATAGGACGCGAATTTCCTGATATATATCTGTAAATGAATTCTTTATAAAATGTGTCAGTGCACACGGAAAGATACCTTGTCACGGTACTTAAAATGGACTTTATTACATAATAAATAAGATCTATTTTTAGGGTCGTGACACCTTTCCATGTACACTGACACCAATATAGTACTTGTAACGTCTATTTACTATATTATATTTAATTAGAAAGATAACCTTACGCTTCCATTGATAAGCAATCCAATTTCTTTGCTACACTACAACTACTTACACTTCTCTGACTATTAAATGTGTCATTATAGTCATTAATTGCGCATAAAAGGGTCATAATGTGATGAGTGCTTGCGTTCTTGAAGAGTCCCATTTTTATGCAGAAACGTCAGAAACATGCAAAATGCGCTTGTATTGATTGGCTCTATACAAAAACGGCTTGTCTTGCGTATATGTGCTATTAGTATAACCAAATCCGAAATTCCAAATACAGACAACACAACAGGACGCCTAATCAAGTTGCCAATCGCTAACGCTTAGTAGCGTATCGTAGTTTCCCTCTCTTTCATATTAGTGCGACAAAGACAGCTAGCTGCCTTTCGTTTACGATGGACGATTAAGCGTTAGCGATTGGCAACTTGTCTAAGTAATAAGCACCCAGATTTTTTTGTATTATGGCGGTGGCAGACAAGCATAACGGCCAATAAGAACCTCAGGCGCTCCATAGATATTAATATACCTAGCCACGCCTACGAGTACTATTAGATCAACCCCGAAATTACGGCAAAAAACTTTCCCATACAAAATGTTACGGTCAACCAAACAACAACCAAAAAGTACGAAGCACGAAACAGTCAATTTTTTTCGCGATATCGGGGATGGTTTCACTGCAAAAATGACATACAGGATGTTTTTTGAGTAGGTATGTAGCAGACGTGAACACGGTACTATGGGCGGTTACGGGAAGCAACTTTCACTAATGCAAACATTTGAAATATTTGTTCAAAATAAATAAATATCTTGGGACATCTTACACAAATCCACCTAGTCCCACGGTAAGCTCAATTAAGGCTTGTAATGTGGGTACCAGGTGACGTTATATGTATATAATAGATAGATACATATAGATACTTAAATACATAGACAGCCATGACCGAGGAACAAACATTTGTGATAAATAAATACACAAAGAATGCCCTCGCCGGGATTCGAACCCGGAACCTCCAGCTTCGTAGGCAGGGTCACTACCAACTAGGCTACGGAGGCTGACAAATGTGATTTTCGTATGAGATGATGTTTTGTTTCTAATTTTTTATGTATGGATTAAAATCTAGCGTGAAAAAGAAATACAAGTGCACCGGATTGTTTTTATACACAGAGTCGAAACAGAACAACTAGAAGCGTGACAGATACATATAGATACTATATATTATGTAATTAAAAGTATACTAGATATGTTATGTTAAAATATTAATAGCTGGTAGAATCTTTTTTTTTATCAAGTTATTAAGGCATTTCTCTGAATTTATCATCGAATCCAAAAAAACATTAAAATTGTCGATAGATTGGTTTGTAAAGACAAAAATGTTGAACGTTTAAAGACAATGCCTGAAATGTAACTCAGTGGATATTGAAACACCCTGTAGAAACAGTTCCTAATAGCATTTTCATATTGATACAAACAAAAAACACGTGCCGTTAACACATTATAAAAGATAATGCCACGCCATAAGTCAATACGTGTGATTGGATTAATCTCTAACTAATCTAAGTGAAGTTTTTTTAGCACAGCCCTAAGTATTTACTGCGCAGGCGCGGCAGGTGCGCACGAGACCACGCAGGGCTGCCAATGGCAGTAAAAAATTGACTTGTATTCGAAATTTGAAAATTATTTAGTAATGTTCGTTTTGCATATATTGTTAGGCTGAAGATGTTTTATAATATTCGCGGGTGTTCGCGGTGTTATCATACAGGGTGGTTAGTGAGTAACCCGACAAACTTGAAAGGTGTATTCCTGACTATAATGTCATAAGAACTTTTCTGGATTCGGCGTAGTTTAAGAGATAATGACATGTTTTTCAAAAAACTATTTTCATTATAAGTCACTGATAAATGCCTGCACGATTAAAATTCTTACACTAATAGTTTTCATACTCTTTAAAAAATTCTCTACTCTAAAATTAAAAAAAATCACAATAAAAATTATTTTCCGAAAATGACATGTCTCATAATATTTTTTACTTCTTTTAGCATCAAAAATACATTGGTAAAGTCTGTCGGTATACTCATTCCCACCCTGTATATTCATATAGGAAATTTATCGCAGACTACGGAATACTTACTCGTATTGTTTGTTTCAATGTTTGCAGAAGCTTGCTATACAAAGTGAAATTTTAATGGTTGTTTTCCGTTTCAGAAAAAGAAAAAAAAATATTTTTCTAGAGGCAGGTTTTTTAAAATAGCCGACGCTCTATAGAAAATCAATTTTTTTTTTGAGAAAATATAATCTTTCGTTTTTTTTTCTGACTGAAACACGATATTGAACATGCCCTTAAACGGAGAACACCATTAAAATTTCAACTTGTATAGTTAAATTACTGATTTATAAGTTATGAACTAATGGCAAATGCCTGAAATATCGTATTCACTACACTTGTTCGATAAGGGTGTCATTACACACACAAATCGGATTATAAATATGACATTTTAAACTACCTAGAGCTTTAATAGATTTTCATACAAAATTGTGTCTCATTTTTGTAATAAGAATAGTATATTGAAGTAATGAAGAATTACAATCTCGTGCTAATTTTAATTTCACCTCCGGCTCGCACTCCAGTTTACAATTGTTCATAATATCTTGATTACTGCCCTAGATATGCAATTTTCTATTACGATCATTTGTTACGTTCAATAATTTTATACCTATGATAAAAAAATATAAATCATTTAATTGTCTTGTTTTGAAGCGGTTATCAAAAAATTGACATTAGAAAAAAACCTTTCGGGGCCCTTATTCTTTTTAAAAGACCTATTCATGCAAATTTCTAGTACTAACGACAAAGGTGCCATGTGGTGACGGCAGTAAGAATACATTTTGTCACCACCCCAACTCCTCCTGCGGGTGTCGTAAGAGTCGACTAAGGGATTGAAGTGTCACTGACCATTATTTGGTAAGATTGATGATGGGCAGCACTGTGCAGTAATGTGTCCACTATGATGACCCCATAGTGGACACATAACTGCGATCGCCAATCCCCTTGCCCAGCGTGGCTATTATGGGCATTTACCTCCTAATGCCTCTATACGCATAGTTAATAGGAGAGGCCTACGTCCAGCAGTGGACTATTATAGGCTGATGATGATGATGAACGACAAAGGAGCTATGCTGGGAACAGACACACAGACGAACAGAGGGACTGACGGACATGTTTACTTCTTCTTCTTCTGAGTCGTAGCCTCATGTCTGAGGGACGTGACTCCTATGGGATTCTTCCTGTCACTGCTCTCCAGGCCGTTCGATCTTCGGCCATATGATTACTACGGAACCCTAAAAACAGTTTTTGTTTAACCACCGGGTTCATTTAATTATACATATTAAACGGATTTATAACTACTAAAAAAGCACCTGTCTAGGAAATAAATGTATTCACCTTACTAATTTACTGCTTAATGGCTCGCTAAAGACAGAAAGAGCTTTAATTAATGGGTAATTAGTTTATAGCAAAATGGCGCCGCTAGTTTGCCTTCAGCTTCGCTTTCCGAAAATACTTTATAAATGGCGAATTCTAGAATCTGGCCTACTACCGCAAATTAATTGCTCGCAGAGAGAGACATTAGGTATGTTCGTAAGTATCCCTTTTTTCAAATTTTTTGTTGACTTTTTACAAACCGCTATAGTAAGGTAAGTACACCCGGGTAAGACCGGACTATTTTTCGGTGAGTTGAAAGGATGTCTCGGGTGATTGTCGCCCTCTTTTCACTCAGGCTCCAACTTTCACCCTCGTCGAAAAAAAATGTTTTTGCACTTGCATCGAAATGTACTATTCCGTGTCCAAGGACTGCAACATAGACAAAGTGAATAGGCAAAATGTAAAGATTGTTACCAAAATAAAGAAATAAGTGTAAGTGTATACTGTGTTTAAGTATACACTTGTGTGGTGTGTGTGTGTGTGTGTGTGTGTGTGTGTGTGTGTGTGAGTGTAAACAAAGGCAAATCGGCATCGCAGCGGGCGCGTGCGCACTACACCTGTTGCGCCCCTCGTACAGGGTGCTTCGTGATATTAACCGTACCAAGAATGTATCGGTTACGTTAGGTTTTACTCGATACGTAAAGTATTATATCGCGCTTGCACTGACGTATTGGAGCGAGCGCGATGGCCTGCTTTATGTATCGAGATCTTATGTAACCGATACTTATAAATAAATAAATAAATATCTTGGGACATCTTACACAAATCATCCTAGTCCCACGGTAACCTCAATTAAGGCTTGTCATCTGGTTACTAGGCGACGATATATAATAGATAGATACATATCGATACTTATATGTATAGACAGCCATGACAAAAGAACAAATATTTGTGTTAAATAAATACACAAATAATGCCCTCGCCGGGATTCGAACCCAGAACCTCCAGCTTCGTAGGCAGGGCCACTACCAGCTACGGAGGCTGACAAAATATTTGACACATACTTGCCAAGTCATGGTACCAATAATAACAAACACCAAACAAAATAGTACCTACATTACGATACAAGTGCGAAAAAAAAAAGCTCTAAACGAGTGGAGATAAATTAAAGCACGTTCGTTTTCGCACGTGTATCGTAAGACGCTTTTCAATACATATGGCCCTCCGAAGATTTCGACCTGACGTAAAATGAACCATTTATTGCACTAGCGCTTAAAAAGGCACCATCTGTAGTAAAAAATTAAAACCCACTTGAATAGAGTTGAGTTTTTTCGCCTATTTTTTGACTCCCCCCTCCTCCGGGTAAAGTTTGGTGACGTTCTTGGCACCTTTCATTTTCGCATCAGTCTGTATAAGCACACCTGTCGCGATTACCTACAAACGACTTAAGCGCCATCTACTGACATACCATTATAAAACCTTTTCAAGTAAACAAGTTTTTATACCACTGTGACCCGTCTCTGTGACACAAAACGTACTAAGCGACATTTTCCCGTAAATTCGACTTAAAATTATGTATACAATTATGCACCTTATTTCAATGTAATAAGGAAAAACTTGTACACATATTTATGAGTTCTACTGTGTATTATAAGACATTTTAAGCAAGTAAGTGTTAACTTAATTCATGTTACGGAAGGTCGTTTGTCGTTTCCTTTGCACTTTAGCCGTTAGGGCTTTTAACTTTTTAAACGCGTTTCTGGAATTCTTTTGATTTTTGATATGAATCTATGGCTGTATTTAGGTTAATTAGGTTTAGAGTGCGAAAGAGATGGGGAGAGGATAATATGTATGTATGTATGTATAAGCTTTATTGTAAATTAGGCAAGAAATATAGGAAAAACAAGCAAAAATAATTTGATACTACAAAAGCGAATAAAAAAAGTTCATGAAAAATAAAATAAATGAATTTGCATGTTTTTTGTAGTTTAATAGTAGGTACATTACGACACAAGTGCAAAAACAGGAAATCCGAAACGAGTGGCGATGTTTTAAAACACGATTCAAGGGAGTGTTTTAAATCGACACAAGTTACGAATTTCCTTTTTGCACGTGTCTCGTACGACGTTTTTTAGTACAGATGGCCCTCCGAAGTTTTGGACCTGACGTAAAATGAGCCACTTCTCGCACTAGAGCCTGAAAAAGGCACAATCTTTACTAAAAAATAACTTTAAATGTGACAATGATAACTGATATAGCTGACTACGCAGATATTAAATGTCGTGTTAAATATTATCAGGAGAAAGTAGTATATCAAGGATATTTTTTTTATATTTGTATGGTTGGACAAAACAATATTTTTTCTAGTTTTCTTTTTTCTCCAAACTTTTATTAACTAGAATAGGCACCATATATTTTCTTGTTCTATATAATAATAATATACAGGGTAGAACGAAACGACGATCCTTCCCGCTACCAACCATTACGATGAATTCAGTATGTTGATGATGAAGTTCATCGTAATGGTTGGTAGACTCGGTCCGTAGCTCGGTCGGGGGAAGGATTGCCTTTCCACCCTGTATATAGTAAAAACCTATGCAGCAATATAATATTCGTAATTCCTTGTTTTCTGGTTAAAGACATTTATTTACTCAAAAGAAATATACATTTCACTTAATGAGTAATTTCATGCAAATACAAAATGATAATTCGTGAGCGATTACAAGTTTTAAATATGAGAAACTGTAAAAAAATGTTCGAAACACCAGTGGCCTATACCACAAAACTTTACAAGAGTACAATTCTACAAAATTGTATTAATTCCCATACAAAAAGTTGACAATTTTGTAGAATTGTACGCTTGTAAAGTTTTGTGGTATAGGGGCCTGACATAAGGAATTGTAAACAATTTTTTGCCTGGCGAATTAATATCCCCTTAAAGTGTGCTTACTAACATGATAAAAACGAAACTATTAATAATTTGCTTACCACTTGTACTATTAAACGGTAATTCACCTCAAAAGCACCATCACCAGTAGGAAGCGCGTGATTATCAACGGATATCCAAATTATGGGGCGGGGCTGCTTACCATTCTATATAGATCAGATCACTGCTTACTAGATACAGCATAGACTTGGGGCCTATAGCGAAACACTTCGATCTTTTATTTGATTTACTTGCCTGTCTGTTGGTCATTTTGGTCAAACATGGAACTTAAGGAGGTTGGGCGCCCCGACTAGCGTTGAAAATGTCGGAAAAAAACAAATGTTTTTTTCAGGAATGTATGAAAACTTCGTTTTTTTCCTTTTTTTTCGGGTTTTTACAGAAACAATCAATGTCACTGTCACTCCTTGCCATCTGTTTCAATTGACTTTTCCTCTGTGACATCGCGTTCTCCTGGTATAAGTGAAAATTAGACCTAATTTACATTTAGAGTTGAAAATTAAAGTGGGAAATTTCATTGTTTTTTTTTTCGAAAAAATCAGGAAAAAAACGAGGGGTTGGAAAGAAACGGAATTTAATCCGGAAATTTTCAACGCTAGCCCCGACATACCCCGTTTCAAGGGTTCCGTACTGAAAGGGTAAAACGGGTTTACTAGATTCGCTGTCTCTCTGTCCGTCTGTCACCACCTGTATCTCATGAAACATGATAGTTAGACAGTTGAAATGTTCAGTTACTGTATTTCTGTTGCCCCTATAACAACAAATACTAAAAAGTAGAATAAAATAGATATTTTGGGGGGTACAACAGACTATTTTTTTATGATAAATTGATAATATGTGTTCGTTTTTAGTAAAACGTCCCACTTTGTCGCTTACCATAAAGACGAGATTTCCTTGTATCTTCATATGAATAAACTGACAAAGCGGCTTTATGGCAAACGACAAAGTGGAACGTTTTACTAAACTCACTCACAGTTATATTGCTTACACAAATCGGCAACGGTACGATAAATCGGTACGGTAAACTGAATTAAGGCTTGTGATGAGGATACCAGGCAACAATATATATACTTAAGTATAGGTACATATAGACAGGCATGACCAAGGAAAAATATTTATGAATTTTATGATAAATAAATACACAAATAATGCCCATGCCAGGATTGAACCAGGAACCTCCAGCTTCGTAGGCAGGGTCACTACTAACTAGGCTGCGGAGGCCGACAAATATTTATATATTGAATATGATTGACAATACTCAGTCTATGGGGAGGCAATCTGTGCAATAGAAGTCAAATGGGCTGTTGACGTGGGTGGTGTAACCGCATGTCTAATGAGACAGGGTTCCATGAGCACGCGTCAGTTAAACCAATTATGACTTTGTTAAAGCCCAGTGTACAGTGCCCGTCGCTATCAGGTATATCGAAGCGGTCAGGGTGCTCATAAATATCTGAGCAGGTCTCTATTGTCAATTATTGACAATCTCTATAGTCAATAGAGACCTGGGAGCTTAGACAAGTTGCCAATCATCATCATCATCATCATCATCAGCCTATGTTAGTCCACTGCTGGACGTAGGCCTCTCCTATTAACCATGCGTATAAACGGATTGGAGGTAAATGCCCATAATCGCCACGATGGGCAAGCGGATTGACGATCGCAGTAATGTGTCCACTATGATGACGCTGCTGCCCATCATCAATCTTGTAGAATGGTCAGTGACACTTCAATCCCTCAGTCGACTCTTACGACATCCGCAGGAGGAGTTGGGGTGGTGACAAATGTATTCTTACTGCCGTCACCACACGGCCATCGGGACTATTGACAATAATTGACAATAGAGGTTGTCAATAATTGACAATAACACAATGTTGTGTATTTATTTATCACAAGTATTTGTTCCTTGGTCATGGCTGTCTATGTATTTGAGTATTATATAGTTATATTTATCTATTATATGGTTATATCATCGCTTGGTACCCACATCACAAGCCTTAATTGAGCTTACCGTTTGACTAGGTCGATTTGTGTAAGATGTCCCAAGATATTTTATTTATTTATTTATTTAAAAAAGTTCATTTGTTCTTATAGTTCGTATAACGTTGTTCAGAAAGACCATCTTAACACATTTTTCACGTTTAGGATCACGACCCCATAATCACCCTGTATATTATTTTTCTTTGCTCTTAAAAATGTTCTAAAGGCTCAAATCCCCTGTTCTTAAGGATCATACAACCTTTTCATTCTAAACGGGCGTTATCTTCATAATTATAGCACCCATATGCAGATAGCTGTAATTGTATCAATTACAACTACTTTACGGCTAATATGCGTAGATAAAGAAAATTACTGGTTTTGACGCTTTTCTACTGCATTACAACTGACTTTTTTAAAACAAAACAAATACCTATGTTTTTGTAGTAGGTGGGTCAAATTCTTTTCGTTGTCTTATTTTGTGTCCCTAAAAAACGTGACAGTTATGATTTTTGTATGAGATGATGTTTAGTTTCCAATTTTTGATGTATGGATTAAAATTTAGCGTGAAAAAGAAATCAAGTGCACCGGATTGTTTTTATATACTGAGTCGAGACAGCAACTAGAAGCGTGACAGAGTGGTATGAGACAAGACAACGAAAAGAATTTTGACCCAGGTACAGTCAAGTGCAAAAATAAGTATCGAAAGAATCCGCTCATAAATATGTTACGACGTTCTTATTACACAGAATTAGAGGCGTTCTTATTATACAGATAGGGCATATTTTTGAACATTTTTGTGTACGCCTCTTTTTGTCTTTGACTGTACTTAGAGATAAAAATGCTCCTTAGAATAGAACAGAATTTTTCTAGTAACTTTCTTACCGCCCTATTGATGCTATTAGTAGGGCTAAGGGATAATAAAGGGGTTGAAATGAAAGTTTGCATGAATCGAATGAGTAATCATTGCAGTAACCGAAGAAAATAGTTATAATACTTTTTCATGGAAATACATAAATTTTAAATAAAACTATGAAAACGGATAAACTCGCGTATATTAATTAACTTTAACTTCATTCCTTGAAAGTTAAAGTTATTTAATATACGCGAGTTTATCCGTTTTCAAAGTTTAATTTCATGAGTAATCCTCGCGGTAACCGAAGAAAATAGTATAAATAATTTTCTTATGGACCTAAGGTTAGGATTAGTTGTCACACACACTTTGAAAAATCCACCCTGTATATCGACCCGGAAATCATTACCCTCTTTCGAAGAACATTCGGGTAAACTCCCTTAACCTTGAGAGTACCTGCCCTTAAGTTAAACGCCGCCCCATTTACATACCCATTACTGAGTTTGTTTACTTCAGAGATAGATATCCCACAGACATATATCTGGATAGACGTCATATCATCAGCCTCTCTCAGTCCACTGCTGGACGTATGCCTGTCCTATTATGTATGCGTTCGATAGGCATTATTATTAGAATGTAAATGACCACGAGATGAACTCTATATTTATATTATTTATACGATATAAAATAAATAAAAAATCTCTTCGAGTCTTAGTTACATATATTGAATACACAGACGCTCAGCCGTCATTTAGCTACCTATATATATTCTGATATACATATTGACGAGTTATACCTATGCAAAAAATCATTACCTATGCAAAAATTTAAAACTCATCAACATAAAGTAGCAGCTCGCGAGATTAGCCCTTATATTCTTTTGAGTAGTATATTTTGTACATATAACATCTACTGTACGAGAGAAAAAATACCTAGCTTACCAGAGACGTAGGTGTAAACGGTGTTGGTAAACTAGGTATTTTTTCTTGGTTAGATAAGTTATATGAGATCTAATATGAATAATAATCCCAATGCTATCCAACTTTACAAAGAACTCTCCAAAAAGCTGGTCGACACCACCGGTGACCGAAGAGCTGGCAGCTTCCTTGCGCAAAGGATTAGTATTGCCATACAGCGGGGAAATGCTGCCAGCATTCTTGGCACCATGCCAAGGGGGCCCCATTTTTTAGATGTATTTTAGGTTTATTTAGTTTTAATTTAGTGTTATTTATAAGGTTTTTTATTTATCTATTTATAATGTAATTATATTATTTATCTACCGAATAAATTGTTCATATGAATAATTTATACACGTACATATTTAGTAGTGTTCCTACTTTAACAATAACACACAACCCAAAAATGTTGAATTAAACAAAAAATTGTTTAATTCGAATTTGTTCCACAAAAAAAAATTGATTAATTTTAACTTGAATAAGAAGAGTGTGCTCTATTTACGTAAATATCTCTGTATTAACTTTTTCACGCCAAACAAACCCGGTCAAGGTTGGCGGGAGTACCGAAATGTTATTCTTTTATGGGCTTTCGTAATACTTCTCCTTTTGATTACATGTTTCTTTAATGGTTAATTTCGTGCGTAGATTCCCAAAGCGGTACCTATCGCCCACCAGGGGGCGTTGAAAGCATCAAGGGGGTGGTGAAAATGGTGACCACTGTATCAAAAATAATAAAACACGTACATCGGCGATAGTACTCATGGAGTACCCGCGACCAAATCCCGACGTGTAAGGTACACCCGGCTAAGATCGGATGACCGCAATAACTACTAAAATAGTAGTATTTTTTCCTCACTGGCTATATTATGCATGACGACGCCATTTCACCCCACCCCTCTCGCTAGTATGCAGCAACCGCTCAGCCACATCAGTCGTGAGCTACGAACGTTTAAAAAAGTTCAAAGAACGCTCAACATTTTTTTTCGAGAATTTTTGGAGTCCCGTTCTTTAACAGGAAGCTATATGCACCTTCTTCTCCTTACTTTAGAGTTGAAATTAGATACTAGTCCGATCTTAGGCCAAGAAGGGTTTTCGATTGGGTGTCTGAAAAAAAAATAGTGCAAGTTTGAGTGTCGATTACTCCTAAGCTATTCGACTGAGCGGCATCAAGTCAATTTATATAGAAATCTTAATTTATTTTTTATCACTTACATCACACATCTCATCGGTAAAAGTTAGTGAGAATAAATGTATGTTTTTATTTCGTGACATTCTTTCAACTCACCGAAAAATAGTCCGGTCTTACACGGGTGTACCTTACATGATATCCATGATGAGGATCCTCTAAATGGATCGAAAAATGTCGAGCAATTATAGAGTTAAATTGCGTGATTAACACGTTTGCTAAATATGTAAATATGTTTTAGTCTCACGTTAAGGTGCATTCAGACCAAAAGAGCATTCGCTGTTCTATCCCCCGCTCGACGAAATCAACCAATCACGTTTTATGTAACGATCGAATTCCGTAGAGTGGGGGGTTAGAATAGCTAATGTTCGTTTGGTCTGAACGCATCTTTAGTTATAATTCTAATAAAGTTCCTAGTTTACTACGGATTAGACATGTGCGCCGCGCCGCCGCCGCCGATAATTTTTCCACGCCGCCACCGCCGATGAATTTGACCTGCGTGAAATCGGCGTGTCAAAAATTTTGATTTGTTTTTCAATTCTAATAATTTTTCCCAGTAAATGAAAAGCTTTACAATTTGATCGCGCACTTAGTTTTAATATTAACAGAATCACTTCAAAATGCATCGTAAACCACATGCTTGTATCAATATAAAGTGAATCCACGAGCAATATACATTTTTCATGCCATGTCAAAGCTAGCTAACAAAGTCGAAACGGGAAGTTACCTGCATGACGTCGTCAAAAGCATATGTTTTCGGTGAGATCGAGAGTTTCTATGGACAATTCCAGCCGTACATTTCGGACATGAAGCCCGTTGACAGCTTAGTAGGCGATTCAAGAGCCAAGGTATCCTGACCTTACACCGAAGATATCACGGTCATAAGTCTGTGCAACATTAAGATGTTCCTGAAGCAGCTTAAGACCAACAAGGCGCCGGGTGAAAACGGAATAATAGAACTTCTAAGATCGCGTGTAACATAGGTACTTTAAGTTGTCCAGAAACTCTTTAATTTGAACTAGCAATTTTCCGAGGGAAAACATCTGATACATGGAACAGAGGCAAGTTGGTGTTGTTCTTAAAAAAGGTAATATTAATAACACCCTTTTTGGCAAACTACATACCCATCACGTTCTTGAGCCATGTTTTTACATTGTTTTCAAGGACCATTAGACTGTGTGTGTGTGTGAAACACGGATTTGATGTTTTTAGCCTCCAGAATAAGCCGCATTCCAAGGAAGCTACAGCTTAGATCCATAATTCTCATTCATGAAGGGAGTACCGATAAGAAACTGTAAATTTGAAATAATAAAATCGGATCGATATAGTTAGGTAGCTATAATTTAAAGCTATGGAAATTAACCAGGAAGTTTAACTTAGCTGACTGTAGTATGTTTGTGTCACTACTGCATTTCAGGTACTCACAGTACAGCTTCTTCGAAACCTCTTCCAAAGTATCTTTTCCAAAAATTTTTTTTTTTGTATGTAGATTTGTTAATTATGGGACTCATATTTTATAGACAAACGGGTCTTAATCGCGTAAACTTACGTTTAATTATATCCTGACGTTTCGGGCATGACGTTACACCCGTGGTCGCAGGCAGACTGGCGAGAGAATGTATCAACACCTTCGAGCTGCGCGGGTTTTTCGAACTACCCGCACTTGATCTTAATTATTCACTTCTAGGCTAGGGTTGTCACTAGGCCTACACACAACACTCACAACATCCAATGGCTTAAAAATGGATGTTTCACCACGCTTACATTTGTAAATCACGGGATTCCACGCGGACGAGATTCCTTGTCCCTCATTTTGATTAAAATTCCGATGTTTCTTAATTTCAATAGCTTCACGTACTTTTCGGCTATGATGTATACGCTCGGTTGAGAGGACTGTCGGGTTATGGAGCTCAATCCAGTGGTTAGGTCCGGACTCCAACAAATGCTCGGCCACAGCAGACTTATTCGTTTGACGCTTTTTAACAGCCGTGATATGTTCCTTGACCCTTTCCGCTATGGTGCGTTTGGTTTCCCCAATATAGGAACTACCACAGCTACAATCGATCTTATAAACGCCCGGTGTGTGATAAGGTAAAACATCCTTAGGCGACCTTAGATGACCTGCCACCTTTGATAACGGCATGTAAACGGTTGGTATGGAACACTTATTCAAAAGCGTACCTATTTTGTCCGTTACACCCCTGACATAAGGCAAAAATGCTGGTCGCCTTGCAACATCTGGATGTTTCTTCCTCGGTGTTCGTCTGGGTTGCCGTCTGTTCATTATGTAGCCATTTCTCTTCAGAACCTCCTGAACGTGCGATAACTCAATTTCTGCGACCACGGGTGTAACGTCATGCCCGAAACGTCAGGATATAATTAAACGTAAGTTTACGCGATTAAGACCCGTTTGTCTATAAAATATGAGTGATAATCGTGAAAGTTTAAATCAATATAATTATGGGACTCGTCAATATATCTGGCCATTCTTCCCGTGTGCCTTAAGATATTCTTGACTTATGCACAATATCCTTGATAATTTTTGGCACTGATTTCGCTTCATAAAACTACAGGGTGAACGATATGAAGTGTTACCAATTTCAAAGGACTGCGATTTTTTAGTTGCAACAATTTATTACTATAAGTAAGAAAAACAAGAGGAAAGATATTACATTTTGTGATTTAATTTACTTTTAGCCAATATACTATTATCAAACCGGAGTTAGAAGTGGATTCGAATCTACTGTTGACACAGCAAATGACAAAACATTTACCAAGAAAAGAGTTATTTACAGATGTAGTGAGTAATTAATTAATCTATTATCTGTATGTCTCTGCACTTAAACTATGAATATTTGAATATAACCATGAATATATCCTAGATTGACTTATACACTATTGTGTCAACAGTACTTTCGAATCCCTTTGTCATCGCGGTTTGATAATACCTTTTGCCTAGACTATGGTCTTCAAATGGTAAAACAATATTTGCTCGCAGCACGTTTGTGACCACCGTAGTGGTCTGTGCCAATGAAATACGATCGCTTTCTTCATTGCATTTATACTAGCATGTTTAATTGCTCTCACCTTTCTCTTCAAAATAGACCAGATAAAAAGTCTGAAACTCACTGCACTAGAGAAATGACACGTGAAATTCGGTTTACAGCCATTTTTGGTTCTTACGAGCTTCATAAACCTAAGCTCAGTTTCGTTCTAATGTTTGCGGTCTACAACCCAAATGTTTGCGTGCCTAAGACTTCAATGCGGTGTCCAAAACATATTTCCGATAATAAGCCGCTATTAACAAATATGTGACATAATTCCCTTCACAGAGAATTACTGCGCCCAAGGCTGGGGTATATTGAAAAAAAAACATGGAGATTAACCAGAAATATTGGTCACTTCTGCAGAACACGAAATCGTGAAATGGAGAATAAAAAAAAAGAGCTTGGAAAAATAGATTTCGAAGGGGTTCTGGAAAACTATTGTGAATACTGAAATTGTAGTAGCAACTAAAAGGACCAAAGTTAGCTAATTAAAGACCTAGTTAATTGCAAAAGCCAGAAATTACAGCTTTTTAACTATGTTGACCCGAATTTTTCATTTGAATTTGCCAGTTTTTTATCAGTACATCCCTTATGCCACAGCAAATTATACAAAAGACTGAAGAGTATAATTTCCAATTATGTTTAGCAATTGTTGACTATGAAGCCTTTGGTTCAGTGGAAATGTAAGCAGTACTTGAGTCTTCAGCGATAACTATCGGTACAGCGAAGTGTTGAAGTATTTATATAGTAACGCCACAATGTTAGTCCGAATACAGCAGAGCATTGACACGATTCCGTTGCTAAGAGGCGTAACACAGACGTTATTTCTCTGAAACTGTTTACTGCCGCAATGGAAGACGTCTTCAAGTTCCTAGGATAGCAAGGAACTGGCATGACCATAAACAGTGAATACATCACTCACCTTCGGTTAGCGGACGACATCGTAGTCATGCCAAGGCAATGGAGGAACTCAGCACGATTCTCAATAACCTCTAATGGGGCTCCTAATGAGTGAGCACAATAATGAACATGGACATGATGGGCAAGACGAAACTTATGCCAAATGCCGATAGTGTGCCCATCCCAGTCTCTGTTGAAAACTCTTTACTCCAAGTTGTTCACTTGTACGCCTACATGGGACACAAAGTCCAATTAATTAAGTTTAACTTCGAGAAAGATATGAACAGGCCGAATTCAACTCGGTTGGGCAGCGTTTGGGAAACTATGCAATTTATTTTCGACCGACATACCGCATTGTCATAAGATGAAAGTCAGTATTGAGTTAAGATTCTGAAACGTGGTCCTTTACTATCGACCATATCTCAAAATGCAAAGTCGACCACGAGCTATAGAGCTATGTTCGGAGTTTCTCTACTTTATCCAATCCGAAATGTTGATATCAGGTCCGGAGACGAACTAAAGTCACCGACATAGCCTTCCAGATTAGCAAGCAAGCTGGGCAGGCCATATTGATAGAAGCTCACGGTGGTCTGGAAAACGGAGCGTTGTCGTCCCCGCCCACAAGATGGACCAACAACCTTATGGTGATCATTGGGAGTCGCTGGATGCAGGTCGCTTTTAACCAGCATAAATTGAGGTTCAAAGGGGAGGCCCATATTTAGCGGTGAACGTCTTATTTTATGGCTGTAAAATGATTATGATAATAATTGGAAGTATTTTCGATATTTTATGGTGAAGTACATACTTCAATTACTTAAATATAGTACGTTTAGACCACATTTATGAGTGACAGTTATGTTTCGAATTCAGTCGAGGTCACGCTGATCACGCCGCCGCCGCCGGTCAAAAAACCATCGGACGCCGCCGCCGACGATTTTCCGATCGGCGCACACCTCTAACGGAACCCTAAAAATGAGTATTTGCTAATTAAACATTTATTTCCCTTCCGTGCCTACCAACCATGGTGACCTTTGCACCTGAACGGTAATGGAAATATTTATATTTCCATCGAACTTTATTAACCACCTTTGGATTGCTGTTTACTTTTTAAATTCCATTAGACGCGAGGCTCGTTAGGTCTTTTAGGCTTTTTTGTAACGACGACTGAGGAAACCCCTACCTTATTATAAATAAATAAATATCTTGGGACATCTTACACAAATCGACTTATTAGTCACACGGTAAGCTCAATTAAGGCTTGTGATGTGGGTATCAGGCGACAAAATAAATTACGTACAGGTACTTAAATACATAAACAGCCACGACCAAGGAACAAATATTTTTGATAAATAAATACACAAATAATGCCCCCGCCGGGATTCGAACCTAGAACCTCCAGCTTCGTCACTGCCAACTAGGCTACGGAGGCCGACAAATAACAATACTCCGGCAAATCAGTATAGGCTTCCTTTCCTTAGTTATTCGAAAACGGCTAGGCCGTTTTTAAAGTATTCTATAAGCCCACTATTCATAATTTTCTCATAATTCGGAGCCACTCACATTTTTTTTTAATTCTTGAGCAGTTATCTCCGAAAATATTGACTTTAGAAAAAAACTTTTTTAAGACCAATATCGTTTTTAAAATACATATTCAATGATTTCGCACAATATAGGATTTGAGCAAATAAAAAAAATCATCCCCACTTCAGTTGGGGAGGTACCCGGGATTTTTTTATTCTACCACTTTGTCGGCATGATTATAATATGTAGGTATACCTGTACCAAATGCAAATTATTAGTACTAACGGCCACTGAGCTATGCTGCGGACAGACATACGGACATAGCGAAACTATAAGGGTTTTGTTACTACGGAAACCTAAAAACAGAAAATTTGATTTTGCCACGTTGTCCTACTACCTAGATGGCCTCTGGCCAGCAGTGTTATTCACTAAGGAAACCGCCTTGCTAACAGCGCTGTGTCAGCGCTGCGGCAGCGTCGAGCCTAAAAATGCTATTCACTAATGCACTTTAAACAACACTAGTGCTCGGCGACGAATGCGGCGTGGGCGTGAGCTGGAACTACACCCGCCTACAGTTCGACGGCGAGCTGATCGACGTTAGTGAATACCGTTTTTCGCAGCGCTGCGCTCGACGTCGAAGTGAAGGTTGTCTCGTCGTCGAGCTCGTTGACGAACGCAGCGTCGAATGTGTGAATAAGAGAATAGCATAGCAGTGCATATCATAATAAGTATTGTTCCACAAAACTTGACTGTAACATTATTGCACGTTGCAATGGAATGTGATTAATTCCACACGCTCATATCAGCTCGTATCTCGTCACGACGGTAGCTGCAATTATGCACTAATGCATGTTATTTGTTCAGCTATTTATGTACCTTGGCCTATTTTGAAGTTGGACTTGCCGACTTTGTGCGGAAAGGCGTCTGGCCTAGGTACTAACCGCGAACTTCGAAATTGATCAATGTTTGTTCCTTTCCTTGGCCTTGGCTGTCTATGTATTTAAGTATCTATATGTATCTATCTATTATATATATCGTCGCCTGGTACCCACATCACAAGCCTTAATTGAGCTTACCGTGGGACTAGGTCGATTTGTGCAAGATGTCCCAAGATATTTATTTATTTATTTAGAGGACTTGTCTTTGTCATTCCAACGGTGGCATCATTAGAGCGGCAGCACAGACAGGTATTTGGCCCTAAAAGTCGCTTAAAAATATTTTTTACAGTATATAAGTTTATATTATAATTTTATTAGATTTAAAGGTGGATTAGGGTATTTCAGTGAAAAAAAACCGGCCAAGAGCATGTCGGGCCATGCTCAGTATAGGGTTCCATAGTTATTAAAAAACGGCTGGGCTGATTATGTTCAAAATAGTTTTATTTTAAAGTATTATATAAGCCCACTGTTCATTATTTTTTTCATATTTTTTGGACCCACGGATTAAAAGTTACAGAGTTAGAGATCTCCGAAAAAGCCCATGTACAAAAAATTGTTTAAAATTTGGGGGTGTATTGGGGTGACTCTTTTTTGGTTTTTAATTATCTTGAGGGTCTATCCTACAAAATACTATTCAACTTTAAGCTCAGAAATTATCAGAAACATTTTAAAACCTTTATTATATGTGATGATGTTTGTATTTTTTTTGCATTGGTAGAGCTTAAACATTAAAGGCAAATAAAACTAGTAAATAATTAGAATCAACGTAAGACTTAAGTTTTATAATAAAGCACATACCTGGTTGTACACAATCCATGATAGAAACTAGCACATAATCCACTTTATCATCATAAAATGAGTATTTCAAAACGGTAAAGTTTTGAGCGAATCGAACAATCATAATAACGCGTTTGGAGAACAGTAACTTCCGACAGACTTCATGCAGGTAGTTACAGGATCAAGCGCACCATATTGATTCTGTTGTTTGGAGGGGTTATCTGACTTTTCAAAAATACTACTAAAAAAAGGTTAGTGCTAATATAAAAAAAATGCATTTTAAGCGACTTTTAGGGCCAAATACCTGTCTGTGGGCAGAGACCAATCCTTGAAATTAGCGGATTTCGGAGCTCGCCGTAGGGCCGCTGGCAGCAAGGCACGCTCATCTCACGGTTTTTTGAAGTGGGGTAAAATTAAACTGTATTTCCGGACCATTACGATCTTCAAACTTTCAAGAAAAGCGCGTATTCACATCTTAAAGGCCGGCAACGCACTTGTTACGCGGGTGTTGCGGGCTTACGGGTGTCCATGGGCGACGCTTACCATCAAGCAATAGGTTTGCTCGCTTGCCTCCTATTCCATTAAAAGAAAAACAAATGGGGTAAGACAAATAGAAAGACTCTTACCCCATTTCAAACTAGTCAAAATACTATTATAACTAACGTGAGACTCAAACATATTAAAATATTATCGAACCGGGTTACTCACGTATTTAGGTTTTTTCCCCTCACTAGCTCGTAAAGTGCTCGTTTATCCTTTAATACGAACGTGTAAAAACGCATATTATTCACTTGTATGGCAAAGTAATGACCTTGGTTTTGGAATAACAAAACGTAAAATGCTCATGGAAATTGTTCCATATTAATGATAATTAAATAATTTGTTTGAGAATTTAGTGTAAAATACAAACCTTTATAAAGAGTGAACACTTTTAAATTGTCGCAAGTTAAATAAAGGTTAATACAGTAAAATATTATACAAGGATACCCAAAAATGTTTATTATTTGAAAGTTTACGACAAAATAGACCAGCTATAACAATTTTATTCCTTGTCTAAGGCACGACGACAAAATTCTCGAACTTTCCTCTTGACCTGACGCATAGAATTTTGCATGGAATAATTTGTGATAAGTTTCGTACTTTTTAACCACTTTTTTTATTAATCAGGCAATGTTGTGGCCGATTGGGATGTTTTCAGCAATTTTGTTTTTATATTTGCCCAGTATTTTTCTATCAGCCGCAATTCTGGGCAATTTGGCGGATCTCTTTCCTTTAGTACAACATTGGCAGCATTCCTATTATACCACTCCTTAGCTCTAGATGAATAGTGACAACTTACCAATTCTGGCCAAAATTATGTCGAGCAATTATGCTTTCGAATAAGTGGCAACAACTTCTTCTTTAGGCATTCGGATATATAAATATCTGTGTTAATTGTGCCAGTGGTTACAAAAGGCGAACTTCTCATGCCGCTCTGGCAAATTGCATGCCACACGAGGAACTTTTTGGCAAATTTCTCGACTGGAATTACTTTTTCTCATTCAGACAGACTCTGGTCATCGCCGGGAGAAGAGCATTGATTACCTGGTATTGATTTGAAATCAGCCATGAGATTACGTTTCGTCATCAATAATTAAGCAACTGTATTTTGAACCAACAAGGCGTACAGTAGTCTAAAACGTCGGATTACTCGATTATATTGAGAAACCGTTCTCTTCGAGGCTTTTTGTTTTTTATAAGTAACAATTCCGCAGTTTATTTTTTATTTTTTGCACATTACTTTGGCTTGTTCCAATTTTTTTGAACACTTTTCGGGACGAAATAGCCGGCTTGTGATCAAACAGTTAACACACATTTAATTCTAATTTTTTATTCCGTTTTCTTATCGGATAACCCTCTCGCTGCTTTCTTTTAGTAGTTTTACCTTCTTTTAGCTTTTTTATGGTCCTTTGTACTGTTCTCCGAGTTGTATTGCACGATATTGCAAGTTCCAAAGTAGATATAAGGTATTCATAGTAAATTTTCGCAAAATAAAATCTCGAACACTTTTTTCCTTTGAAGATATCTTGAAAGATAAAAGCAAGTGACTGTTTATTTTTAAGAATAAAACATGCCAGTGAGTTCTAAATTATGAATGTAATTTAAGTTTTATCAAAAACGTCGAGAGTCTAGGAAAAAAACTGAATTATGTTAGCGACAATTTAAAAGTACTCACTCTTTATAATATGATGATTTTAACATATAAATCCTAAAATTCCATAAGTAACAATTGTTTTAGTGAATGATGATAAGATGACTAGATGCAATCACAAAACGCAGAAAATGTCAACGTCAACATTGTCAAAGAGTATTATAGGTTATAATCTTTATTTACCGACTCGAACACGCATAAAAATAGTAAACTAAACAACTTTCAGGGTGTTCTGTTATAATTTTGTAAAAATAATGAATGAGAATGATTTAATAAAATAATGCATTGGCGTTGGTGTGCAACTACAGGAATGTGTTAAAATCGTGCTGCGTTTCCTTTTTCGTGGTAAGTTTATTGCGACAAAATCTTGCATTAAATATATATTATGATGCATTTGGAAAATTATTATCACTAACCCGATGATGATTGTAATGTGAACAAATAATTACCTTTTTTGAGTTTCCTCGCTATAGTGAGGGGAAAAGTTTTGTGTTACACACGGGTGCAAATGTATTTTACTTCTCGTATGTTAAAACACTCGCTGCGTTCAGGATTCTATTTTAGAACCACTTGCTCGTGTTTCAATTTCATACTCGCGGGTAAAATACAACTTTGCACCCTTGTATAACAAATAACTATTCCGGACGAGGACCCTCTTAATGGGTCGAAACATGTCGAGCAATCATCGACTTAAATACGACCCGGTTCGATAATATTTTAACAGTCAAAATACAGTTTCATTTTACCCCAACGCACTTTAGATACGTTTTTTCTTTCCCGGACCTAATGTTCGCGTACTACATTCTTTACTTAGATTCATTAGTTATAATTAAAAAAACTCAAAACACCCGAAAGCTCCGAAACTGTACCTCAAAAGCGCACCAAAAATTTCTTAAAACACACAAACAATGGGATATAATTCTTTTCGACTCGTGTGAAGTTTAAGAACTTACATAAAGCTTTGCAACAAATGATTTGGAATAAAGCTTTAATTTGCATCTCGCAATGCACTCGTGAATATGCAGTTATCGATGCATGTGATGCACGACCGTTTCCTTATGCAACAGTCTGCAGAGGTGTGAGGTAAGGCTCAGTTGATTCAAAATACTCTAAAAAACCCATAACTGAAAGTCGAGCCTAAAAATGGTATTCACTAATGTACTTTAAACGACACTAGTGCTCGGCGACGAATGCGGCGTGAGCTGGAACTACACTGCGTCGAGAGCTTGACGTTTAATGTACGAACTTCGTATTCTCTAACGAAAAACAGCGACGAACTCGCCCACAACCTCGCTACTGCCTCGATTCCTAATATCAAATAAAACAGCTAGGATTTTAGACAAGGCTGTCACGACGTCGAGCTCGTTGACGAACGCAGCGTCGAATGTGTGAATAAGAGAATAGCATAGCTGAACATAGGCCGCCCCCAAAGATTGCCACAATGACCGGTCCTGCGCCACCCGCATCCAGCGGACTCCTGCTGCCGTCACCAGGTCATCAGTCCACCTTGTGAGCCACTCACGTTGCGCCTTCCGGTACGTGGCTGCCACTCGAGAACCTTCCCTCCCCAACGGCCATCGATTCTACGCGCAATGTGCCCCGCCCACTGCCACTTCAGCTTAGCGATTCGGAGAGCTATTTCGGTTACTTTGGTTCTGCTGCGGATGGTCTTATTTCTAATCCGATCTCGCAGAGAGACTTCTAGCATAGCCCTCTCCATTGCCCTTTGGGTGACTTTGAGCCTTCTTATGAGGCCCATTGTAAGCGACCACGTGTCAGTACCGTATGTCATCACTGGTAATAAATTTATTGTTTTATATTTTAACAGACTTCAAAAAAGAAGGAAGTTCTCACTCAAGAAATGCCCGGTTAAAGGTGGGACTTTTCTACAGGGCATTAAGTTTCATAGTTAGAAAGGTATAAAGCATCTGGCACTAAAGCACTGTAATTTTAAGCTTTCTAGCTAACATAGTCATTCACTTTATAAGTATGACGTAAGTTAGTATCTCCGTGAAGATGACATTAGCAACAGTGCCAAAATATCATTGTCAGCCTCCGTAGCCTAGTTGGTACTGACCCTGTCTACGAAGCTGGAGGTTCCGTGTTTGAATCCCGGCGAAAGCATTATTTGTGTATTTATTTATCACGAATATTTGTTCCTTGGTCATGGCTGTCTATGTAAGTATCCATATGTATCTATCTATTATATATCTTCGCCTGGTACCCACATCACAAGCCTTAATTGAGCTTACCGTGGGACTAGGTCGATTTGTGTAAGATGTCCCAAGATATTTATTTAATGTAGTCTTTGCTGACTCTACAATCTACATTTGTCTATTACCGTGTCCCTTCACTCGTGGTCCGTGGTCATGGTTATGTCATCTGGGTCGCTCGTGTGTCGCTCCCGAGTCACACACGTTATCTATTAATAAAATAAATGCGGCTGTAAGCTGAATTGTATTGTTGTAAGCGACGATGAGTACACGGAGGTGACCGCCGGCTGTAAGAATACATTTGTCACCACCCCAACTCTTGCCGCTGGTGTCGTAAGACTCGTAAGAGCCGATTAAAAGATTGAAGTGTCACTGACCATTCTTTGATAGAAAATTGATGATGGGCATCAGCGTCATTATAGGGGACACATTACTCCGATCGCCAATCCGCTTGCCCAGCGTGGCGATTATCGACATTTATCTCGTAATGACTATATAGATGCGTATACGCATAGTTAATAGAAGAGAAGTGGACTGAGATAGGCTGTTCATCATCATCATCATCAGCCTATGTTAGTGCACTGCTGGACGTAGGCCTCTCCTATTAACTATGCGTATAGACGCATTAGGAGGTAAATGCCCATAATCGCCACGCTGGGCAAGCGGATTGACGATCGCAGTAATGTGTCCACTATGATGACGCTGCTGCCCATCATCAATCTCGTAGAATGGTCAGTGACACTTCAATCCCTTATATAGTGACAGGCTGTTCATGTGAAGCTAAATAGTATTGTTGTAAGTGACGCCGTCGTCGGCAGACGGTAGGAGCGAGTATCCTAACAAACTTCACGTAGCTACACGTTCCTAAGACTAAAATGAGCAATTATGTTGTATCCGAATAGATCAAATACTCACGAAATAGTACATTACGACATAAGTGCGAAAAACATCAAATTGGAAACGAGTGGCGATGTTTTTAAACAAGGCCGAAGAGAGTGTTTTAAATCGACACGAGTTACGAATTTCGCTTATGCACGTGTCTCGTACGTCGTTTTTTAGTACATATGGCTCTCCGAAGTTTTGGACCTGACGTAAAATGAGCCACTTCTCGCACTAGCACCTAAAAATGGCACCATCTGTACTAAAATAGTACATTTCGATACAAGTGCAAAAAAATTTTGCATGAAAGTTGGAGCCCGAGTGAAACAAGGGCGACAATCACCCGAGTTAAAAAGAAGTTTTTACACGTGTATCGAACGACTTTTTTCATAACAAGTGCCTTAAAAAGAGAAATTAACGCATGCGAAGCGTGCGCAAAGTTTACTTTTCCGTATTATTTAGAAAAAAAAAATGTTTTGTTTGCATTTAATAAATAATTGTGACATAGTAATAACTATAAATGTGGGAGTGAATTGATACGCAGACGGCGTAGTGAGTCCACGAACCAAAGATGGCGCTTCCTTTCGCAATAAGGTTAGTCAGACGGAGAAAGTGTTCGCTAACACGTGGCTTCCATGACTACATTACTTTAAAGGCCACGCCACACCGGACGCGTGTGCGTGACGTGCGCGTTGTAGCGTATGTAAATGTCATATTAGTTGGCACACCGCTTGCGTGGCGGGCACGGCCGCGTGTCCAGCAAGCAGCATTCTCTACGATACAACGCGCACGTGCATGTATTGCACACGCATCAGGTGTGGGTCGACCTTTCGGTTTCAAGTCCTGTTAAGTACCAGGGTGCTTAGCCAAGTTGCCAATCGCTAGCGCTTAAACGTCACTCGTAAGCGAAAGGCAGCTAACTGTCTTTGTCGCACTAATATGCAAGAGTGACAGAGAGGGAAAACTACGATACGCTACCAAGCGCTAGCGATTGGCAACTTGGCTAAGCATCCAGGTAATTAAACCTAGTTTGTCTTCTAAAAATGCGTGATTATGAAATAATGCGAGTTTTTAGGTTTGTTTCTTTTTTTGTTTTCTACTGACAAATGATATACGTATGAACTGGACGCAATGGGAGGTAAATGACACGCTGAACAAGCGGGTTGACGATCGCAGCAGTGTGTCCAATTTGATAACTTTGCTACTGCTCAGTCTTTCATAAATTAATTACCATAACTCTTCAATTCTCTGCGTGATCGAATCAGAAATGAGGATATCCGTAGGCGAACTAAAGTTACTGACATAGCCCTCCGGATTAGTAAGCTGAAGTGGCAATGGGCAGGCCACATTACACGCAGAGCAGATGGTCGATGGGGTCGGAAAGTGCTCGAGTGGAGACCACGGCTAGGCAAACGCAGCGTAGGACGTCCCACAAGATGGACAGACGACCTTGTGAAGGTCGCCGGGACACGCTGGATACAGGTCGCATCTAACTGGTACATGTGGAGGTCCAGAGGGGAGGCCTATGTTCAGCAGTGGACGTCTTATGGCTGAGATGATGATGATGAACTCTTCAATTAAGGGATCGAAGTGTTACTGACCATTCATTTAGAGATAAGGAGTCAACTAAGGAGTCGACCCTTTCGACACTCATATGAAGAGTTCGAGTTGTGACAAATGTATCATTACTGCCGTCACCACGTTGCGAGACAAATTACATAAATCTGTATCTGCCGCATGCATTGCCACATCCTTGGCCCGCATCCGCTGACTCAGATTCAGCCAAAACCTAGCTTCCTAGACTTAGGTCTAGTGCAATGACCTAGCTGCCTCGCATACCAACGAGTGACGTAATCGACCATTTTATGTGACCTGACCAATTGACCATGGAATTACTAGGTATGTAACATACCTTCTATATGATAGGTCTAACTTAGATCTAAAATATAGTATACCTAGTATACTGGCTTTATACCTGAGCATTTTCACTTTTAGGGACACCCAATTAGCGTGACATTATAAAAAACCTTAATTGCAGTCAGATTCGTAACGACAATTAAACTAATAACTAAATATCCACTACATTTCATTAAAAGCTTTGTTTTGGTGTTATTTTTGACAAAGTTGTTCCCTCCACTTATTTTTATTGTCCGTTACCATTTTTTCGAAAAAAATATGTAAATTTTGGAACAAATTTTGACCCCTATGGCCCTATCAGTATCGAAAGATCTCGTGATTCTGAGTGAAAATCATATTAAAAGCTCCAAATCAAAAAAAGTAGGGGGGAAAACATTGAAAAAAAAAATGGCCGAGCCAACCGTACATGTTTGCCAATTAACTAACGGCAGATGTGTCCTTCGGCATATAAAAACAAAAAAGACAAAAACTCGTGGAGAGAGGAAAGAGTTCAAAGTTATTTAGATTAGAACTTCCCATTCGGCACACATTGTTGACAATTGCACTGTTGAATACAAAGTTTATTTTTTAGGTGCAGACTGTTGTTTCCTCAAAAGTGCATTGAACTCAAGGTGCTAAGTGCATACAAAATAATGACGCAACTCGCATGTTTGTGTAACTTATGAATCAGTGTGTGAAAATCTAATTGTGTTTTGGTAAACATCGTTGGGTTTTTACTTTTTGCTTATGTTTTAACAGTTTTTTTTATGTTATTGTAAACACCCATCAGCCTGTTTCAGTCCACTGCTGAATATAAGCCTCTCCTATTAACTATGCGTATAGATGCATTAGGATGTAAATGCCCATAATCGGTAAGCAGATTGGCGATCGCAGTAATGTATCCACTATGATGACGCTGCTGCCCATCATCAATCTTCTATCAAATGGTCTGTGACACTTCAATCCCTTAGTCGGCTCTTACGACACCCGCGGGAAGAGTTGGGGTGGTGACAAATGTATTCTTACTGCCTTCACCACACGGCCATCAAGGTATGTACTTAATTGTAAAACCCTGAAGAAATCGTTGGCCGAAGAACGGCCGAATGTGGTGGAGATCCTTTGACCTTGAATGAAGATTAATGGTGTGAAAAAACTTGACGTTAGATGTGTCGGTAGCAAAGCTTTAATACTTTTAACCTAATGGTAGCAGATTCAAATCTCTGATGGTACCGATGAGTTTTTTCGGAACCTAACGGAATATCATTTGATGTAAATGACCCATCGTTAGGTGAAGGAAAAGTGAGGAAACTGGACTAATCCTAAAAAGTCCTAGTTTCCTCCCAGGGTTGGAAGGTCAGATGGCAGTCGCTTTAGAATCCAGATCTTGGAATTAGGTACGAACCCAAAGATGCCATTGAGCAAAAACCGCCAGAAAAAAAATACGCAACATTATTTGTTTACACCATGGCTCGACATGATCGACATGTTGATGGCCAAGAACATCGTAACCGAAATTTGGCGATTGGTTTTTGATTGGCTTCACCTTAAGATACGCAGGTAATTTCATGCTAAAATACGGAACCCCGAAAAGATCTGAATTGTTGCGTCTACGTGAAAATTCTCTTGGGGCTGTATTTTTTCCTAACGACCTTTCAAAAGAAATAAATAGCATAAATCTACATGATAGCAATCTGTTTTGTAATAAAAGAGTATTAAGATTTACTTTGACTAACATAAACTGTCTAAAAAGAACAAAAACATAATAAAGTACTTCAGGCCCTTGTCAAATACAACAAAGCTAGCTTTCAGGACTAATTTTTAGGGTTCCTTGCCCATAGTTAACTATGAAGCCTGTTAATCCTTAGTTCTTACCTCCAAATACACTCTGTTCTGTACATACAATTTATATATATAAATTAAATTTAACTAACCCAACCTATATCTAAGATTGGCCCTTGTGGCATTGTACCGAGGATGCTGGCGGCATTTCCTCGCTGTACCGCACCACAACGTCAATGCATTGTGTGATGAAGTCGCCAGCTCTTCGGTCTTTAGTTAAGTCAACTTTCGCGATTTCAGCAAATAGTTTGCATGCGTTGGGGCCCCATGAATCTAAAGTTTCTACGCTGAACGGTACAAAATCGTACCTACTCGTTGCCGAGGCCTTAATATTTATTACGTTTTATAAATTCGGCATTTTCAGCCACAGCGGCCGCCTTAAACGTAGTTCGTTAAAGATGGGACTGTGTCAGAGTGTCCACGCAAGTAGCATCCCACACCAACATCCGTCCCACGTTTCAAGGAACCAAAGACTCACCGTCAGTGGATCGATTGCAATAGTACATTTCGATACAAGTGCAAAAACATTTTTTTTCGACGAGGGTGAAAGTTGGAGCCCGAGTGAAACGAGGGCGACAATCACCCGACTATAAAAGAAGTTTTTACACGTGTATCGAACGACTTTTTTCATAACAAGTGCCTTAAAAAGAGAAAGTTACGCACGCGTGCGCAAACTTCACTTTTCCGCACTAGTTAGGAAAAATATATACCTATAGTTAAAAAAATCACGATCGCGTCAATTGTGTTACGAAAGTTAGTCATACAAGGTATACTTTCTCCGACAATCTTCGGCAGTAGTAAAATGGGGCAAATTTAAAAGATATAGGTTCTTTTTGTTGATGATCGCTCATAGAAAATTCGAATTTCAGCCGTTTTTCAGTGCCAAAAGTTGTTACACAAAATTTAACTTCGTAACATATGACGTTAAAATTCTTTTCATTAAAGGTCTTTAATTATGAACATTTTTTTGCAATCGACTGATGACTGTGTGAGATGCCTACATCGAGCAGTGGACTGAGACATACTTAAATTTAGTCTGACTGAACTCAAACCCCCCCCCCCCCCCCCACTCCACCTGATCGTAAGTGAAAAGTAGAGCCCAAATCGCGGCGGCAACGAACAGAATACAAGTAACCTGCCACCGCCTTGCTGGCCCGCTAGATGCTTCTTCACGCTTCGTTTAAAGGGTCCCAACTTATAGGTATGCGGAAACACATGTGCCGGTAAAGAATTCCACTTTCCCATCTTACTATGGGTAATTCCCCATCTTACTATGGGTAATTCCCCATCTTACTATACGCGGTAATTTCCTATCTTACTATGAGGAAAGTTTCCATTTGGGAATATTCCTTACTGTCTTTGGTAAGTTACCGGGAACAACCCACTAGTCTGAACGCACCTTTATCTAGCCAATCAAATGATACAACGCTGCCAGAGATCTTGTCAGTACATGATAACCGTAACCATGGCAACCAGGGTCGCCCAGACCAGCATAAAGCATTACTGTATGATCGATTATGTCGCTCCACATACGCCGGACGTAATCGTAGTCATACCTACAATCGTTACAGACCAATGTTAAAGCTATGGTTGTCAGAATTGTACGACACGCAGTTCCACTTCAGGCCACTAGGTGGACTGAAGACCTGGTGAAGGTCGCAGGAGTCCGCTGGATGCGGATGGCGCACCGGTCATTGTGGCAGTTTTTGGGGGAGTATGTTCAGCAGTGGACGTCTTTCGGCTGATATGATAATGATAATGACAAGCTGGCTACCAAACTGCCAGAGGGATTGCACGATTTGTCAGATTCTTTAAAAACATGTGACCCTAAAACAATAAATTTCTTACCATAAGCGACTGTGTGGTGACGCCAGTATGAATAAATTTGTCACCACCGTAACTCTAATTTTGTCATCACCCGCGGGTGTCGTAAGAGTCGACTAAGGGATTGAAGTGTCACTGAACATTCGTTGATAGACGATTGTTGATGGACAGCAGCTCATCATAGTGGACACATTAGAACGATCGCCAATCCGCTTGCCCAGCGTGGTGATTATGAGCATTTACCTCCTAATGCGTCTAATTAATAGGAGTAGCCTAAGTACACCTATGGAATGCAAGAGGGTGACGAAAGGTAAGTATAACTTGGTGCTTAGACAAGTTGCCAATCGCTAACGCTTAATCGTCAATCGTAAGCGAAACGCAACTGTCTTTTTCGCACTAATATGAAAGAGTGACAGAGAGGGAAAACTACGATACGCTACTAAGCGTTAGCGATTGGCAACTTGGCTAAGCCTCCTTGACTCCTTAATTTAAAATAGTATCCGGATTTTTTTATTATTTCATCTGACAACCCTAAATATATCCCTTAATGCGCAAACGCATTAAAATTTAACCAATATACAGAGAACCCCAATAGTCTGCTATTTGTTCAAAATGCGAGACCAAAATACACTGGTACTTGCTGAAGCGCCGGTTACTCCTTGACCTGACACCTGACAATGGACAATTTGTTACTGATATCCATCCAGGTATGGTTATAAAATTAATTTAGGTAGGTATGCATCTTAAGATGCATTCAGACCAAACGAGCATTCGCTATTCTAACCCCCTACTCTACGAAATTCGATCGTTATATAAAACGTGATTCGTTGATTTCGTACAGTGGGGGATAGAATAGCGAATGCTCGTTTGGTCTGAATGCACCTGTAGGTATAGTCGAGTTCGTAAATATATGAGCAAATCCAAGGCTTCAAAAATAAATGAGCATAGAAAGATTAATACAGATATTTGTGATTTTTCAGTTGCTTACATATTGATGTGACACATGATCAGGTTAATATGACAGGTACTATTAGATACCTTAAAATATGTGTACCTACCTATGTACACGTATTTTTGATTGGTAAATCTGTTCAGCTATGCTATTCTCTTATTGACACATTCGACGCTGCATTCGTCAACGAGCTCGATGTCGAGACAGCCTTGTCTAAAATCCTAGCTGTTTGATTTGATATTAGGAATCGAGGCTGTGAGCGAGCTTGTGGGCGAGTTCGTCGCTGTTTTTCGTTAGAGAATACGAAGTTCATACATTAAACGTCAAACTTTCGACGCAATGTAGTTCCAGCTCACGTCGCATTCGTCGCCGAGCACTAGTGTCGTTTAAAGTACATTAGTGAATACCATTTTTAGGCTCGACGCTGCCGCAGCACTGACACAGCGCTGACAGCAAGGCGGTTTCCTTAGTGAATAACACTGCAGGTGCATATGTATCTTTCTATGCTCATTTATTTTTGAAGCCTTGGATTTGGTCATATATTTAAGAGCTCGACTCAAATATAAAATACCTACATGGCGTCACATCATCAGACAGATCAGCTGACTATCTCAGCGGCCCTACATATAAACTATAATAGTAGATTACGATAAGAAGATAGAAGAGAGAAAATATAAAATGTGGAATTTTGTTATATCATGCACTGCAATCAGTGATTGCAAACCTATTCCTGAAATAATCGACCTATTTCCTGAAAGGGGTTATTCTAGAGCTTATTTTACAATGTCTTAGTCCAGTCAAACGGGGATCGGCAACATAATATTTAGTTTTCGAACTAATCGCGTTTTTAGATTTCTCGAAGTTTAAATAGTTATACAACTCACAAGATTTAAAACAATAATTAGTTATTTAATATTAACATGGTGTAAAGTTAAAATTATCATTGTAACTAGGAATCGATCCCGGAAGTACTAAACTTCTATGGTAGTCCACGCTTCCCATTTTTTTTATCGTGCGTAGTACGTGTCTTTGTCCGGACGGCCTCGGGCACGGTCGTAAAACTAGTATAATATCGTAGTTTCGGGTTCGGCACGTTAATATAATATTCAAGCCATCTGCCCACGCTGTTATTTACAAAAAAACACCATAACATTAACTCTTCTATGCACTTATGACTTTTTGATTCAGCGCTCCAGCGATGCCCGCCCTTGACGCTTGCTAATATCACACGCTCAAAATCAAAACGACGTAAGTCTCTACAGGTGATAAGTTTTATAGACCTTTTAGAAAAGCATGGATTCCGTAGACGTGCTTGCGAGACGAACCGACTGTTTATACTTCCTGAAACTAGTATCTATGTATAAACTGCGTTGAAAATGTGTACCCTATTTTGTAGACTATAAGGTACTTTTTTTGAAACCGGTGTTGCCAACATACGACTTTGAAGAAGTAAGGAGTTTTTATCGCGCGATTGTTAATGGGATTTCCGCGAAAAAGTAAAAGCGTTTTTTAACTGGCCGGTCGGCGACGAAACATAAATAATGGGATTTATTTAGAAAAGTGACTGACCCATTTTTTCAGCCTAAAGATAAGTTCAAGGTTAATTTTGCGAAACAGTAATACAAAACTAAAATAATAATAACTGAGCAGAATACGGGGCAGCTCCAACAGCCTCTTAAGGACTAGCCTTAAGGAGTGAGTGCTCAATAATACAACACTTAATTAAAAATACCATGTCCGTTGCTGTTTATGTTTAATAACCAGTGATCGGTTTTTTGGATTCACCCTCGCGGGATTTCGCGTATAAAAATTACGGGTGTGGCTATAAAAAAAAATACTATTATATTACATTATGAACAGTAACATGGCAAATTGCATGGAAATACGTGTAAATAATTAAAGTTTATTTTTCAGGTTACTGTAGGAGACCCGCCGGGGGAATCCAAAAAATCGATCACTGTTAATAACATAGTTTTTAAGTAATAGTAATTAAGGTAACTAACATACAATGAATCTTGTTGTCTGAATAAATAAATGATATTATTATTATTATATTATAAGAGGCATGATAAATATCAACAAAATTTATTAAGTCGAGGTGAGATTTTTTTGAAAATCGGTGAGTGCAGAATTACTAACTTTCAAAAAGAACATAAAGTCTTCTTTGAACAAAATACCCTATCTACATATTTAACTAAGGCCTAAGGTTCATTCCCTTCATGCCCCATAGCTTAGGACGCCCTGTATAATAGTAAGTATTTTTTGGTCACTATGTCCATCGGCCTCAGTTCCTGCTTTCCATCAGGTGGGCTGAGAGCTCATTTGTCTACCTTCGTCATAAAAAGCATAATCATAATCATAAATATGTCGGAGTCGCGCTTCAGTTCGCGCAGACCTGTACGACACGTCGAGTCATCGGACGCCAGAATTGTGTTATTTACAATTTTGTTTGCAATGTTTACAATTAATTTGTTAAGAGTTACTAAATCTAGAAAACGATAAGCAATGTATTGCTTGGAGTGGTCTTTGCTTTGGTCCATGCATCAGGTAGATAATAAAACCCGGTTGAGATCTACCCGCCTGTGAAGCAGGTAGTTTATGACCTGACAGTATAAAAGGTCACTAGCGCTGTTTTCATGATGCATTCACATTCGCGCGTTAGACTTAGAAAGAAGTCATTCTTGCTTTAGACATTGGAAAGTCAATTCGTTCTGATTCCCGCGTTAGACTTCGAAAGATTCATTCTTGCTTAGACTTGGAATAGATTCTGATTATGATCATTCCTTCCCTTAAGTCAGTCTATCTTGAGACCGCGAATAGATTTGATTAAGTGCACTCCAGAGTAAGAGGAGTTTGACTAGATTCAATAGTTCGTTAGATTCAGATTCAGATCGTTCATTCCTAGCATTTTGACGAAAGTCGTTATTTCTTGTGTTTTGAAATTGGTAAAGCATGGACTCAAACTTAGAACCCTCCAGTCGTTTTCCATTAGTTGTTGTTGTTGTTTAAAGTGTTTTAAGTGTGTACCTATTGTAATGATCTAAAATTGTAATTACCAATGATTTGAAACGATTAAAACATACAACCCGCTGAGTTTCTTCCTGGTTCTTCTCTGTTGTGGTTTAACTCTTGCGAACCAGAGTAGTAATAAGAAAAGATCTTAATTCATGTTGTGTTTTCATTATGAGTCCATGCCTACACGCATAAGTGCGTAGATAGCTAAACCATCCCCCTATAGCTCGGCCGGACCTGATATAAAAGGGCCTTACGCCGAAAAATATATTATGTAATTTATGTATATGGGTGTAAAACTTGAAATAAACTATTAAATTTAATTCAATATATGTAAAACAAAGTCGCGTCGCGCTGCCTGTCCCTATGTATGCCTAGAACTTCGCAACGGATTTTGACGAGTTTTTTTTATTTATGATTCAAAACAAAGGTTTTAGTATCAGTAAAGTACCCGTGGAAAGCCGGAGCGAGTACTAGCAGTAGTAAAAGCTGCTGTGGCTTCAAAAAAAAATCATGTTTTTGTTATGTAACTGTGTGTAAGTATGTATATATTATCTGTGTATAAGTAATAAGTAGTGTGTGATTTCGCGCAACGCGTAGAATAAAAAACGTAGGTACTTAGTAAAGTCTAACTAAAAGCTTCCGGACCCGATACATACAGAATAATCTCACATAGCCGACCTAACTTACGAAACCTACCTTTAGGCTGCGTTTCCACCAGAGATGTGCGAGGATGTGTTTCCATACAAATGACACCTATTAATGACTCGAGCGAGGTGGCATTTGTATGGAAACACATCCTCGCACATCTCTGGTGGAAACGCAGCCTAAGTGACGTATTCAAAATACATGAAATTTGCCGGATTGACAACTTTATATTATAATACATTTACTTTGTTTTTTTAGTATGTGTTTACATTTTATGCGCGAAATGGATATCTGAAGGACACTAAACTCAAACAAACAAAAAAAAACAAAATGAAATCTAATTGCCCTTTTTCTCCCGACTGCGGTAGAGTTTTTACACAAATATACATAGTTTTTACTGGACTAACTTTTAGAACACTTTTGCAAAACAAATGACATAATATGGTGTTCATATTTTTAGTAATTGAAATATTCTCTACATTTATGTAAAACAAACTTTGGCCGCGAACTATTGGACCGAAATACGCCGTATATACTGAAAGAGTAAACCATGTAAGTTTTTTGTCTTCCATTAATAAAAAATATATAAATAAATAAGAAATAAATTAGTAACGTAGCACAAGCAACAAGTTCAATGAAAAACTGTAACGATCTAGCCAACTATATCTGTAACTGTATCTATCGAATAGATCGATACAGTTTTAAGGTTCTGTACCTCAAAATGAAAACGGAACGTTTATAGGATTACTCGCGTGTCTGTCTGTCTGTTACAGCCGATTTACTCCGAAATTACTAGACCGATTTAGTTGAATATTGGCACAGGCACATATTAATTGGTGACTCAATACGGTATTGTGTCTTACGATAATTTAAATTCTAGAACGGTAATGTATAGATCACTTACGTAAGCACTCGCGTCATCAGCCTATCTCAGTCCACTGCTGGACGTAGTCCTCTCCTATTAACTATGCGTATAGACGCATTAGTACATGCCTATAATCGCCACGCTAGGCAAGCGATCGCAATAATGTGTCCACTATGATGACGCTGCTGCTCATCATCAATCGTCTATCAAAGAATGGTCATTGAAACTTCAATCCCTTAGTTGATTCTTACGAAACCCGCGGGAAGAGTTGCGGTGGTGACAAATGTGTTCTTACTGCCGTCACCACACGGCCACCACACTTAGTTACCACAACTAAATTTGGGTCAAATTCTATAAAAAAGTATTTTAATAATGTACGGAACCGTTTCCACGGGAGTTTAACTGGCACTTGATCGGTTTTTCATTGAACTTGTTGCTATGTGATATCTATCGATCCAAAAGTCGATACATCATCGAACATCATCGCGCACTCATTGTGTCAAATAAGGAGGCCTCGCGATAGCTCATTTCGGATCGATCTAGTTTTTTGTGTAAAAGCTTTTTATTAGCACATAGCTTAATCGATAAGGAGATTTCGTAACCAAACGAAATGAAATGAATTTATTAGCACAAAACTACTTAAAATTATATTATATTAAAAACAAAGATATCGAATTATAAATATTAGATGTCATATAGGTACCAAAGAATGCTTGCCCTTAGGGAATGGTCAAAGGCGCCTAGCCTTGTAAGGGATTGCATATACCCGAGAAATTTGACCGGTGGTTGCTGAGACCGAGTGGCCGAGGGGTACAGGCATCAGCCGCGAAAGCTGAGTACGTGGGTTCGATCCCCACCTCGGACATTAGGTGATCTTGGTCGTTTTTCTTTGGTATATGACATCTAATATTTATAATTTATATAGTATTAAGTAGTGTGACTACTGGAGAAAAAATAAAAGTACAAATCAAAATATTTAGTTAATAAATAATTTGATTTGTGTTTACGCAACACGTTCAAAGATATCGAAGTTGTGCCAAAGGGTCCTCACTCAGCTTGTTGTCACGTAGTGCACCGCAGGGCACACTACGCAACGCTGATTTTCAGTGAAGCCCGAGATATATACAGAGAAGATGGCACTATTTATCTAAGACACCTTGCATAGTTACATTGTGATTATTACTAATGGTATTTATTTAAAATTAATTGATACAATACGAATTAAACTACACTATCATTATAAACATAATTATACAGTACCGGCCAATAATATATCACATACAGGTTTTTTTCAGTAGATTTATTTTTATTTTTGTAAGTGTTTTTCACACTTTCCACCTCACGACTATAGATAGTCTAGGCATAGGCCTTTACACTAGCGATGAAAAAACTGGTCATCATGTAGTGATTTTTTCATAAAGAGATTTTGCGTAAGGCATGGATTTCTTAGTAAAATTCTTTTTTTTACTACAGCTATTTTAGCAATATGCTGTGTCTTCAATTGCAATTCACAATACTTAATTGCAGTATTCATCATTAAACTGTGCAAAAGTACCAAAATAATATGCTATCTACATGCGAACATGTGCCGCTTACTCTATACACGCTCATACAAAAAGTCACGAATGTGATATATTATTGGCCGGTACTGTAGGTGGGATATTATGTTTATTACAATTATTATACAGGTACTTATACATTTGTGTGTGATGTGAGAAATCATTATTCACTATTGAAATTGTGTGAAAAATATAGCATATTGTCATAATGTCAGCTTCCGTAGCCTAGTTGGTAGTGACCCTGTCTACGAAGCTGGAGGTTCCTGATTCACATCCCGGACAGGGCATTATTTGTATATTTATATATCACATATATTTGTTACTTTGTCGTGGCTGTCTATGTAATTAAGTAGTTATCTATATGTGTCACTCTATTACATATATCGTCGCTGGGTACCCACATCACGAGTGTTAATTGAGCTTACTATGGGACTAGGTCGATTTTTGTAAGATGTCCAAAGATATTTATTTATTTAATCACATTATGTCACCAAAAAAGGCGCATTCAAAAATTCTAGGTACGGTGAACAAAAAGCGTAACACGTTTAAATTTTTTCAATTTTGCCGACTGTTATTTGACACTGCTATTATGAATGACAGTATACCATATTACGAGCCCCGATGCAGTGGAGTTCGTCTAGTTCGAAACAATTTTTACAAATTTTTGAATATTTTAAAAATGATCACATTATGCTAATGATAAATTGTATGAACGTTAGTCATGGTTAATGTACTACATTTCAAGAGACACAACAATCTGAAGTACGCTTTTGTTGTTTAATAAATCGATTTTAACAAACCAGTGTCTAAATTATATTTTCGTTCACCACCGTAATTCCGCGCTTATAAGCTTGACGCAAAATTCGCAGTGCATCAGGTGTACCATGTCGTCTTTAATATTAATGGCGTTCTTTACATTCATTGATTATTTACAAAATTAAAATTTGTGGAAAAAATTTAAAAAAAGACCTCTCGTAAAATAGTTTTTTTTTTATTCTGATTTATTAAGTCCAAATATTTTATACTCAAAGAAACTACTTTAGTACTACTATTGAATAGTGAAGGTTTTGTCTCTAAACCTTTTCCCCCGGATGAACGGGATAATCTCGAAAAACTGTCTAACTGGACGAGAACATATGCATCGGGGCTCGTATAGTTTCGCCCTAATTCAGACGTGGCTGTATTTTTTTTAATTTGCCGCCTCTTCCTACAGACAAACATTTGTCAGACTTTAAGTCAACAAAAGGCGTTTGTGTGAGGTATTTGATACGAACGATACGAAATATAGCTATTATTAATGTAAAAACACTTCAAACATTTCTCTATCGATATACAGAAATAGAACTTTTGTTATAACTTTCAAAGCAAATATGTAGTTTACAAGTCATTTCTGTCGATAAAATGGGGCGTCCAACTTGTAAAACGTGGGTGCGAAACTGCGACCCCCGCGGTGGGTTTGTCGCGATTTTTTATGACAATTACTTTTCTAACCATACGTCAGTAGAATTTTAAAAAATGTAAACATATCTCCAAACATGTATTATTCCATAATCACGCAATTTTAGAACACAATCTTAGTTATATTACGAACTTTAAACCTAGAGATCTCATACATTTTTAGTTAAAATTATTGAAATTTATTAGTACATATTCAAGTAAAAATATTACTGTGAACGCGTTTCACGATATGTGTCAAGGACATCAAATGCTATGGAAAGTCAACCACAACCATTTTTATTTTTCTTTTTTTTATTCTACTGACCAGGGATCGGAACCGGTTTTTTAGAAAAACCTCGATATAGCTCAATATTTTAAAATGTTTTCCGCTCTTTATGTAGTATTTAACATATTATGTAATTATTAACATCATATTTTTGAATTACTCCATTAACAAAAAAATTACAAACCGAAGAACGAAAAAGAACGGAATTCGAACCGTTCTTTTGTATGGAGCAAAAACCGTTATCCGATCCCTGCTACTGACTATACTATAGGTATTCTCGTACCTCTTTGACTGGCCTAAGAAACCATTAACAATCATTGATAGAACTGGCAGCTTTTATACACGGCTTGTAAAAAAAAAGAAAGAAAAACACACAGACAGCTGAGCTGACATCACGCGTTCGCGCCAAAACTTAAGCCAATGGCGCGCAAAAAGACTGCCTACGCGAAAAAAGGTAAAAAACCAGCAAGGTGTGTGTTACCATGTGTAATAAAAGGTTCTGTCTGTTTCTCCATTCAGTGTGAAAAACACTAACCTAACTAACTGACGATTGAAAGTTTTAATTTGATGTATTTTTTATCAATCAATCAAATTACAGAATCAATGGTGCACAGTTGCACACTTAGTTAAAAAATAACTAAATTTTTTCAGAAATTAAACAGAGACTAAGAAGTATAAACAAGAAGTACAGTCGCCTCTCGTTAATTCGAAACTCGAAGGACATATCCAAATATTATGATTTATCGAGAGTTTGAAATATCAAATGGTCGGAAGTATTCGGGAGAAAAAATGAAAGTACGAGGTGTTGAGTAATAATCAACTGTTATTAATAAATGCATTTTTTTAACAATATCAAAAGATTAGAAGTACATACATGTACAAACATTATGTGAATTAATTATTAGTTTAAACTAAACTTTTAATCTGTACACATAACCAACGGAAAACAAATACGTAACTAACTAAAATGTAGGGTACTTGCCTCTTTAATCTCATAATTTTGAATTGTCGAATGTTTGACGCCCACGAGTTCGAATTAACGCGTGGTTTTGTTGTGTAGCCATTACTTTTTTGTTTGAATTACCAAGTGTTTAAAAATGTATTGATTTTTTTCGAAATAACAAGAGATCTTCTAGGGAACCCGTGATAACTTCGAATTATAGAGAGGTTCGAATTATCGCAGGTTTGAAATAACGAGAGTCGACTGTAGCAGGAAAACAGTTTTTCAATTCAAGCTATAGTCTGGCAAATCAAATTTGGCAGTGACAGTAGTAACAAAAACGATGTGTCTATTTTTAGAGATAAATAGGTAGGTAATAATAGTACATTGTTTTTCATCACACTTGCCGACAAAAAAATAAGTTTTAAGAAATAACATTATTTAATGACGTACTGATATTTCTATTACTCCCTAGGGAATTTCACTTTTCTATTACTCCCGCTGCGCGCGCAAACAATGGCGCGCTTAGACAGCAAGTGTGATGAAAAATAACATATAAAAACATTAGCCAAACTAACTGACTTTAAGTGGTCATAATTTTTTGAAAAACTTTAGATACCAATTTGATTTCATCACTGGCAACACTTTACTTACTTTTAGTTAATTGGTAACATTGTTGTAGATATTTAAATTTCAAATGTATAGTTAATTTATTAATTTAAACTTTCGCAGGATATAAAAAATACAGAACATAATTATGTAACGCCTTGAACCGAGGATAGTACTTACTCGTTCTTGCGTATTGGTCCGAACGAGCCGGATAGAAAGTAAATCCGCGTTAATAACGTGGCGACAGCTCATGATACGACTGTAGTTGTCTATACTTGTCAACGGAATCCTAAAAATGAATTGTGATCGGTCAATCGCACCGAGACTCCGCATGAGGACGCCTACCACGAACATTTATTATCTTAAATTTCGACCATCTGTCCCTTTTACCCAAGACACACCTCAATTGGAGCGACAGGGACAGTTACTTCGAATTTACAAGGTTCTAGGTAGCTATCCGATTGTTCGCGTTCATGTTTTGATTACCTAACCGTAAGAAACACGCCATTTTTTCTGCGGCCATGACACTGGAGTCATTAAACGGTTCGGTTTCAAGTTTACTAACAATTCGAACGTTTTTTGCGGTAATGAATCTTTATTATACCGTCTTTTCGAAGTTACGTAAATTAGTAAATAAATATTATGTGTTAATAAAATAGCTTTCATGATTATAGGCTTACCAGCTATTTGCGAGTGTCTAAAAAAACAACAAAAAATTGAAAATAATGTGTGAAGATTGACCGATTATCACAATTGCGTGCGATTTGCAATACATTATCTTCAAGACGGCTACATTAGTATTTTATTTAATATGCGAAATAAAAAAAATGTGTATTAAAAATATGTAAGTTTAGTTTTTATCATTACTTTTCCATTGTGTATATAAAGTACGTCCATTCACCATTATAGCTCTGCAAATAATAATAAAAAAAATCTCAACCGAAATAAATGCCAACATACGTCAAAAGCTTTAAAAAAGCGTACATAGTTACAACACATCATATACGAGCCAATTTGATTTCATCACTGGCAACACTTTACTTTTTACCGAGTTCTACGAACGGTGCCTGTCGAGACTTGTCGGCGGCCAATAACCAGGATGCTGGGTCAAACAGCCGGTAAAAAAGTGCGATTTCAAAATGGCGCTTACTTTTGGCGGGAACTAAATTATGTAACAGTTTTAGCACTTAATTTTGGCTGAACAGGTGTGCATTGAGATAAACTCGCCATATATTATACTTGTATGTGCAATAAAATCCTTAGAATTTGTGTAAATTCTGACAATTGTAAACCTTAATATAAAATCTGGGAGACTTGCAGATATCACCTAGGACATTTCTAGCTGCAAGACTGGCTGTGACTTCCCTTAAGGCTGGCTGTGTTACCTTACTGAATGGCCAATTCGTTGAGCCATGAACAAGCCAGACTTATTCATAAATCAACTAATTATAATAAAATTCGTCTAATAGTTTGCATTTACATTAGTAGTACTACAAATCGTAGTACGAGTATATTAATCGTAATTCACTACCATAATAAGCATCCCTTTGTTTCATAATAAGCAACACTATAGTAGCGGCATCGTAAGAAGTCGTTTTTGACAGCTCACAATAGTGTTGTGAAACGCTCGATTTTACCGTCGTAAAATTTTCAGTCAAGTGCGAAAGGGCGTTAGATCTGGTACTTGCCATTGAAAAAGTTTAATTAAAAAAGTGTTAGGTAATCCGAATTAAAAAAGTGTTTGGTAATCTTACTTAGAATCATTAGCAGGCAGCGAAACTTTGGAGCCGGTGACGTCATAATGACGTAGTCGCATTTAGGTAAGATGTTTTATAGGACCGATAGGACGTGACCTCTATAAGCAAAATTCATAGCAAACCACTCCCAACCCACGTTGGCAAACTTGCGTGCTGCTAGCTCAGAGTGCAATGTAGATATGCCAAATAGAGAAATGCCGTATATACAGTATATAAACTCACTAAAACCATTTATTAAAATCAGAGCACATCTAGGTGATAAATAACGTAGTGGTATATAAATTATTATTCTACAAAAAATAAAATTATACGTGATTTTATAATTGAATTTGTAATTATACTATTATTTTAACATAATTTTAATTTTTTATTTATTTTTATGATGTAACTAGTAAGTGATTTGGTGTTAATACTAGCTTATGTGAATAAATACATTGAATTGAATAACAATTATGACATTTATCTGGTTGTCAAGTTCCACACAGTCTGTAAAGCCGCGTATCCACCGGGCACACGGGCTCGCGAGGACCTGTCGAAACCATGACAAACTTTTAGAAAATATGTGCGTACCTATACCTACTATAGCAATTATTCGTACCTCCATAAAAAAAGGTTTACTTATTTATTTCGATTGACGTATCGGTAAATTGCAGCAACAGCAGTAACATCACTATTCCGTTCAGGCAACAATGAAGTTTGACATTTGCTCCATTATACCAACTGTCAAATTTTTACAGAACTTCATGTGCAAACAAACGTCAAAAACGACTTCTTACGATGCCTCTACTTTAACAATGATCCAAGTTGATCCAACACAGTATGAATGGCGGCCATCTATCACGAATGGAGTGATTTATGGAACCGCTGATTTAAATAGTAGCATCGATAACTGGACAATGTGTCGACACTTTTATAGTAAAGGGTGTACCGATAAAAACTGGCAAATTGAAATGAAAAAATCTGGTCAATATAGTTAAAAAGCTATAATTTCTGGCCTTTGTAATTAACTCGGAGATCTTAAATTAGCTAACTTTGGTCCTTTTTTACACCTTGGGCGCAGTAATACTCTGTGAGGGGAATTATGTCACACATTAAATATGTGAATTTTCTATGGGTCTTTAATAAATTATTTAAGCCTTTACAAATCTTAGTCTCGTTGGCATAAGTAGTTATATGAAGCGAAATCAGGGCCAAAAACTAGTAAGGATATTATTATGCATAAGTCGAGGTTATCCTAAGGAACACGGGAAGAATTAACAGATATATTGAAGACAGTCCCATTATTTAGAAAATTACATACAAAAAAAGAAAAAAAAATTTGGAAAAGATAGTTTGTAACAGGTTTCGAAGAAGCTGTACTGTGAGTACCGGAAATGCAGTAGTGACACAAAAGTACTAGTCAGCTAAGTTAAGCGTCGTGGTTAATTTCCAAAGCTTGGAATTATAGCTACCTAACTATATCGATTCGATTTCATTATTTTTAGGGGTCGGAGTCGGAACTATGGGTGCAAAACTTTCACAAAACTTTAAAATTGGCATATTTTATTATAAATATTTTTTATTAATTAAAACATATATTTATTACAACCATTTCGAAAAATAATCACGTCCATTACAAAAATAACCCAAATAATTTAAATATACAATACAATAAAAACTAACTTAAAATAACAAACTAAAACTATACTAAAAACCCTGCTGCGCCACGCCTGGTCCAAAAGTCCCCATCACGCTCGCTGCGTTACCACGTTGTACAGCGATGGAGACTTGTTGAACCAGCCATGAACCAGAACGTGGGTCACCACCCCTCTCCCTCAACCGCCTACCTAGCTCCCTGAAAAATTCACCGGCCTCGTGACACCAGGGCCCAGCCGTTTCTATGGCAATGGGCACAAAGTCATACGTGACTCCCAAGGCAGAGTATTTGGCGTGTTTATTCCTGGCAGCAGTTTCCGCCGCCGAGCCCGCTGACCTGACAGTGTGCCTCAAATGCGACGCAGCAAATGTACTGACACATGTTGCGTCCCACAGTAGGCACCGCCCTCTGCGCCAGGGAACCAGTGTAAGCCCGTCGGGTCTTTTCCCGTCCAAACGAGACAAGCCCGGTGGCTCCAGGACACATGGAACCTTCGCTGCCACTAAAGCCCGACGAACAATTTCGTTGATCGAATGGTGCCTAGGGAAACGGCCGGCGCACCTCTGGCAACTAAGCCCATGGTGGCCGTTCTCCTCCACCATCACCCCACAAATACATCGATGCGCGTTACACACCTTGCTCCCCAATCTCAACGCCACCGCAATTCTCAAAGAATCATTATCGAGCAGTGTACCCAGTTGTGGGGACGGCAAGGCATGCAACCACGCACCCGCCTCTGGTTTTGAAACAGCCCTTAGACGCGCCAAGTCGGCTCCCGAGACTCCGCTCCGCAAATGTTCAAAAGCCGACTTACAAAGGATATCATCCCACCCTCGCTGAGATAACAAGCATTCTGGGCGCTCATCGCTTTGACACTTAGTGGCCCACGCCGCCAAAGCCTCGGAAACGAACGGCATACTGACTTTGCCATTCTCAACCGACAGGATACGCGCCACCAGATCTGCTGAGCCATGTGCCGAAGCCAAAAAAGCCACCAGCCCAATGTCCTGAGCTCGACGGACCCCAAGACCGCCATACCGAACAGGCAAGGACGCCTGGAGCCACTGATTGTCACTTAGACAGACATTAAGCAATGACTCCAATGCAAGTTTCAGTGTGACGTCAAGTGCACGCACCTCCTCTTCGAAAAGCCAAGTTGGAGCCGTCCGCAACGAGTAAACCATGCGAGGCAGCGAGAAACAGTTTCGCAACAGAATGAGGGAGACGTGCCCAGATAGATGAGCCAACCGCTCCCCTACCTCTGAAAGTGCCTGCCTTTTGAGTTGCAGGATAGAGCTGACACCCTCGGAAAATATGGGAGTACCTAGTAGGCTAAAAGAAGATCTATCAATCATCCTCATTCCGGGCAAAACTGCTTCAAGATCTGAAAGAGCTTCCGTAGTAACGTCACCACAGGCAAAACATTCGCATTTGGCTGCATTTATGTCCAGGCCAATCCCCTTCAAAGCCGGTATTAAAACCTTCAAACTCTCGATGACCGCATCCGAGCTGCCTCCAATAACCCCATCATCCAGATACCATAGATTTAAAGGCGCTTTCAATGCCGAGACAACCTTTTGGATGGCTAAGCAGAACAAAAGAGGTCCTAGCGGGTCTCCTTGCTGAGCACCAACCTGAGACTGGATGATATTCCCCGCGTAGAAAAGATTACTCGGTGACGCATAGCACTGGTAGACGAAGGGAAACAAAGCTGGGGTATGCTCAAGGACCTCATTGAGAATAATATCTCGCTCCACAGAGTTGAACGCATTCTTTATGTCGATTTTGACGATAACATCCTCCGACGCATGGCGCTCAAAAACAAAATGACGAGTAGCATGAATCGCCGCCTCACAGCCAAGCCTAGTACCGAAACCCACCTGTTTCGGCAGTAAATATCCAGACATTTGTTCCCTTACTGCCCGGCAACACAGCTTAGCCGTGAGCCGGCGGAACACACTACCTACCGCAATTGGTCTAATGCCTCCGTCCTTCTTCTCCAAAGCACAAAGCGAGGCACCGTAAAGAAATGGTCTCACCTCAATGTTGAGCATGCCTCTCAATAAAAAATTGACATATATACAATTTTATTCCCTATCTCGGAATCTTCAACTTACAATGTGTGGGTGTGTAGATATGTATATTTTATGGATGTATGTGCTATGTCAAGTCCACTTGAGAAATTTTGTTAAAGTTTTGCACCCATAGTTCCGACCCCTAATTATTTGCTATACAGTTTTTTATCGGTACACCCCTTATATCGAAGTGGTGGAGATACGCAGAATCGTTCTTATCTAGGATACACCAACCGCACTTGTCATGCCAATGAACATTACCCAGTAGATAACTATTAAACTTGCCATAACATATAATAGGTATGTAGACATATATCGTCGCCTGGTACCCACATCACAAGCCTTAATTGAGCTTACCGTGGGACTAAGTCGGTTTGTGTAAGATGTCCCAAGATTTTTATTTATTTAAACATGTTTGTTCCAGAAAGCACACGACGAACGTTTGGACAAGCGCGTCGACGACATGTTAGAGCAGGGGCTCGTCAAAGAGTTACTCGACTTCCACGACCGGCACAACAAGCAGCGCCTTAAGAACGGAAAGTAAGTTACCAACCAGACGTATCAATGGTGTCATCGTCAGCTTATTTCAGTCCACTGTTGGACACAGACCTAATTATCTATGCTATGCGGTACCCCACGGATGTTGGGGCCCAACAACTATCTTCAATAAATGAATCGTCAGTGAAGCTTTTAGTCTCTTAGTCGACTCTTATGACACCCACGAGAAGAGTTGGGGCGGTGACAAGTCCGTAGGTGTCGTAAAAGTCGACTTTTTTTAATTCATAATAGGTAGACGTTTGACCACGATCATACCTGCTGGTAAGTGATGATGCAGTCTACGGTGGAACACGTTTACCTATTCACATGAGATGCCTATTCACTCTTGCCTTGAAGATATTCTATAGGCAAGGCATTCCACTCTTTGGCAGTTCGCATAAGGAAGGTCGAAGCGAAACGCTTCGTGCGTATTTTTGGAATACCTACTATGAAGCGATGCCGGAGTGCCGATTGTCTGGTAGTCCGATGGTAAAATGGGGACGGAGGAATAAGGCAATGCAGTTCATTAGCACACTCTCCGAAATGTATCCTGTAAAAAACTGTCAATCTTGCAACCCTACGACGATGACCATTTGGTTATTGAAGATTGATGATGGCCAGTAATATCATCAGTACCATCACGGTTAGACACAATACTGCGATAGCCAATCAGCTTGCCCAGCGTGGCGATTTTGGACATTGCCACAGCATAGGACTCATAGGAGCCGCCTGTCCAGTGGATTGAAGTAGGATGATGATATTGATGATGTGAGTTATTTTTTTTGATCGTGAATGTAATGAAAATAGTACACTGTGTAACTACTAGGATTACTAACGAGATTCTGTTGGAAGCTCGACACCGCTTTTTAATGACTCAAAGTGATCTTCTGGCCAAACTGTGTATCAAAGTTGGACGAAAAGTAATTTGAGTACTCCTTTCGCTTACATTCGTATGTGGAATTTGTATCCAATCACATTACTTCTTGCCCAACACTACTATAAAATACAATAGTTATTTGTTATACAAGGGTGCAAAGTTGTATTTTACCCGCGAGTATGAAATTGAAACACGAGCAAGCGAAAGGATTCTATAGTTGAACCACGAGCGAAGCGAGTGGTTCTAAAATAGAATCCTGAGCAGCGAGTGTTTTAACATACGAGAAGTAAAATACATTTGCACCCGTGTGTAACACAAAACTTTTCCCCTCACTATAGCGAGGAAACTCGAAAAAGGTAATTATTTGTTCACATTACAATCATCATCGGGTTAGTGATAACAATTTTCCAAATGCATCATGTATTTAATGCAAGATTTTGTCGCAGTAAACTTACCACGAAAAAGTAAACGCAGCGCGATTTTAACACATTCCTGTAGTTGCACACCAACGCCAATGCATTATTAAATCATTCTCATTCATTATTTTTACAAAATTATAACAGAACACCCTGAAAGTTGTTTAGTTTAATATTTTTATGCGTGTTCGAGTCGGTAAATAAAGATTATAACCTATAATATTCTTTGACAATGTTGACGTTGACATTTTCTGCGTTTTGTGATTGCATCTAGTCATCTTATCATCATTCACTAAAACAATTGTTACTTATGGAATTTTAGGATTTATATGTTAAAATCATCATATTATATAAAGGTTTGTATTTTACACTAAATTCTCAAACAAATTATTTAATTATCATTAATATGGAACAATTTCCATGAGCATTTTACGTTTTGTTATTCCAAAACCAAGATCATTACTTTGCCACACAAGTGAATAATATGCGTTTTTACACGTTCGTATTAAAGGATAAACAAGCACTTTACGAGCTAGTGAGGGGAAAAATCACTTTCAGATTTACGCGTTACCAAATCGTTTGCCTTCAGGGCGCGTTATTATAAAATCATCATCAAATCCTGTGTAACAATTAGTCAAAAGAAACAAAAACAAAATGGCAGCCGGGCAACGGCCGCTCTACGCTATGGTCTCAGGTTTCTAGCGGCAATTGTTGTTCCTTAATGACAAGACTATTTTGGTTGACGGGAAATTAGCTCCCGCGAAGGGTCGGTGTACTAGCTTTTTTATTACGCAACAAGTTACAAGTTTTATATTATATTTGGATACACGTGTAAAAAGTACTATTTTTAGGGTAGGTATGTGTAAGTGGATAAGATGAAAAATAGGTTCTTCTGTTCGCTTAGCACATGAATGGTGCGACAGTATGTCGCTGCGAAAGAATCTTCCCGTCTTTTTAATTTATCCGATATCTCCAAGAATCGTGAACCGATTTTTTTTTAATTAAACAAACAACCCTGATCAATATGGTCATGTTGGCACCATGTTGGGGTCTGATGATGAGATCTTGGAGAAATCGATTGAAGTCGTTTTTTTAAATATTTTAATTTCTTTAAATAATAAATAGCATTTTAACTGTAGATGATCTTGTTTGGAGTTAACTACCTTATTTTGATGGTTCTTCGCAATGAACTTTAATTTATCCTCATTATGTAAACCGATCGATCGTATATCGGTGAATACACGTTCGTTACATCGAGCGATCGTCAATCATTGATGAAGCATCAAGTATCAACAGCCACCATCGATGAATGATTCTTTCAACACCGTGATCGTGAGCAACAATCGATCACATACTTCTATCATCATCATTTGTAGCCGTTTGTCGCCCACTGCTGAGCATAGGCCTCTCTTTCTGTACGCCACTGGTCCCGGTCCAGAGCTAACCTCATCTAAAAGTGACCGTACTCTTTCGAATATCGTCCACCCAACGAGCGGACGGAACGCGACGGTACTTCTATTGAATTGTTCGCAATTCTACAGATTTCTTTTATAGAATTCCATGTCTACACATTGCCAAGTTTACAGATTCCCAATTTTACAGAATTCTATGTCTACATATTCCCAATTCTACAGAATTCTATTCTAATGTTAAAAATTAATAAAAACCTACCTATTTCTCCTAGATCCCTTCATGTGCCAACGGGACTAACTCGGTTTGTTTTAAATTCTGTTAAAAAAGGAATTATCGATATCGATTGGAGCGATATTTTAATTTTCTCTCACTCATTCTGCGGTTGGAAGTTGTCGCTATGAGAAAAAAGAAAGCTATCTTCGAATTTGGTAGATTTCTCGAATATGTGACACCTCTGTTGACATAAGTAATTGATAACATGTCGCACGATCAAGTATCAAAACGGCGGCATCCGCGGAGCACGGGAGCCGCGGTCACTCGGCCTACTGTCTGGTCTGTGTTACATGCTGGAAGAGGCACGGCAATAATAATTAAACCTTCTGACCTGCGTTCCAAAATTCTCTATTTAAGGGCCACACTAAATGCGTGTACGCCTCGCAAGCGGTGTGCCATCTAATATGACATTTACATACGCTACAACTCGCACGCACATGCGAACGTGCACGTGCTGACGTGCTGCACACCCTTCCAGTGTGGCTCAGCCTTTATCGTTGGTGTGTTTTTTTTCTGTAGAGTTAGGTACAACAAAATTATGACAATTGCTTGCCATGTGGTGACGGCAGTAATAGTACATTTGGTACCACCCCAACTCTTCTCGTGGACGGTGTGTAAGAGGATTGAAGTGTCACTGACCATTTATTTATCGAAGATTGATCACACTACTGCGATCGCCAACCCGTTTGCCCAGCGTGGCGAATATGAGTATTTACCTCCTAATGCGTCTATACGCATAGGCTAAGGATAGTCCGTTGACCAACTGTGGACTGATATAGGCTGATGATGTGTGATGTGATGTCATAATGTAAAATAATAAAACAAATAAATATTGAACATATTCAAAGGCGCCTAGCCTTGTAAGGGATTGCATATACCCGAGAAATTTGACCGGTGGTTGCTAAGACCGAGTGGCCGAGGGGTACAGGCATCAGCCGCGAAAGCTGAGTACGTGGGTTCGATCCCCACCTCGGACATAGGCGATCTTGGTCGTTTTTCTTTGGTATATGACATCTAATATTTATAATTCAAATAAATATTAATAGGAAATAGAATGGTACTTCCAGTGATTGTATGCGGTTTTATAAGGCTTCTCTGGTTCCCGCGTGGCAACTAGCCGCCCTCTCTTTTTACATCTCGGCTCTGTTTGAAAAGGGTGCATGTTTGCAGTGCGCTTAGCTTTCTACACGGAGATAATGTGCTTATTTTAACGCTGCGGGACATGGGAAATACTTATTAGTATGACTAAAACAGGATATTCACCATGTCACGTCATCAGCCTCTCTTAGTCCACTGCTGGACGTAGGCCTCTCCTATTAACTAATGCGTAGACGCATTGGGAGCTAAATGCCCATAGTCGCAAATCGCAACGCTGAGCAAGCGGATTGGCGATCGCAGTAATGTAGGTATCCACTATGATGACGCTGCTGCCCATCATCAATCATCTATCAAAGTATAATCAGTGACACTTCAATCCCTTAGTCGACTCTTACGAGACCCGCGGGAAGAGTTAGGGTGATGACAATGACAATGTATTCTTACTGCAAATACGCATATAATAGCCTCCTGCTGCCCAGAGGCCTTTTAAAAGGTCTCCTTAAACAAAAGAAATTATATTCTATTTCCTACATTATTAATTCAAAATTCTCTGGCAAATTGTATGGTCTGGGCGGCAGGAGGTTAAGACAGGCCTGGGTCAAAATTCTTTTCGTTTTCTTGTTTCGTACCACTCTGTCACGCTTTTAGTTGCTGTTTCGACTCAGTATAAAAAAATCCGATGCACTTCTATTTTTTTACTCGCTACATTTTAATCCTTACATCGGAAATGACATGACCTTACATAAGAACAAAACATCATCTCATACAAAAATCACTGCGTCACGTTTTTTAGGGACACAAAATAAGACAACGAAAATAATTTTGACCTGCGTACGTCCAGCAGTGGATTGAGATGATGATATATTTCCAGGCCGTGTGGTGACGGCAGTAAGAATACATTTGTCACCACCCCAACTCCTCCTGCGGGTGTCGTAAGAGTCGACTAAGGGATTGAAGTGCCACTGACCATTTTACAAGATTGATGATGGGCAGCAGCGTCATCATAGTGGATACATTACTGCGATCGCCAATCCGCTTGCCCAGCGTGGCGATTATGGGCATTTACCTCCTAATGCGTCTAGTTAATAGAAGAGGCCTACGTTCAGCAGTGGACTAACATAGGCTGATGATGATATTTCCAGGCCGGCTGACTACACCCGCGGCATCTTCCAGACCCTCGGTTTCAAGGAGTTCCACGACTACCTGATGCTGGATGAAGCCCAGAGGCCACACCACCAGGGTCTGTTGCTGGAGAGCATCGCCAACATGAAGATGGGGACGCGGCGGTATGCGCGGAGGCAGAACAAAATGGTCCGGGGACGGTTTTTGGAGCACCCTAATAGAGAGGTTTGTTACACCCTAGGGGTGCGGCGCTGAGGCGGAGAGGAGCGGAGATGTGCTAAATTGGCCAATGAGACCGCATCAGTGTTTCGAATTTTGAATTTGATGTTGAATGTTTTCATTCTCACCATTTAGATGGTTGGCGGTCCTCAACTGTGAGCGTTTCTCGTAACGTCCTGCCTCGCACAGCTAAACTTTGGAACGAACTGTCACAAGCGGTGTTTCCGGACCGATACGACCTTCAAACCTTCAAGAAAAGAGCGTACCTCCTTAAAGGCCGGCAACGCATTTACGACGCCTCTGGTGTTGCGGGTGTCCATGGGCGCCGTTAATCGCTCTCCATCAGGCGATTCGTCTGTTCGTTTGCCACCTATAGCATAAAAAAAAATTGATGAATGTAATTGGTCAATTTTGCACATCTCCGCTCCTCTCCGCCTCAGTGGAGCCGCACCCTTATTCATAAACGCTCTTAACTTAGCGAGCTGCTAAGTATTGTTTGTCTCTTGCGAACTTATCAATATGTCTATAAGACCGAAAGGGACAAACAATATTTAGCGGCACGGCATAGAGAGGTTTGTACTTCATTCTGCAATCGTATACGATCAGCGATAAGTCACGTGACCATGATAATGTATGGAAAAGGTCACGTGACTTAAGTACCACGCTGTCATTCTCATAATTACTTATGTAAGTACATTTATGATTCATCGCTTATCGTATGCTATTGCAGAATTTTAGAAACCACACACACGATTTTCATGTTTTCTACTAAATTCTTATTAATTCGTCCTAAATTGTTGGCCGTCGAAATTGTATGTAACGATTGCTAATAACTGTGTATTGTGTTGTTTTTCAAAATAGAGGGTAGATTCGTTTTATGACTACGTTCTTGACGTTGCGCTTAGCTATGTCTTGTTTTTTCTGAGTGCGTGAAAAATTTAATCCTTAGACTTATTTTAATATGAAATGAAATGAAATGAAATGAAATGAATTTATTAGCACAAAACATAACTTAAATTTATATTACATTAAAAACAGAGATATTGAATTTGTGCCAAAGGGTCCTCACTCAGCTTGTTGTCACGTAGGGCACCGCAGGGCACACTACGCAACGCTGATTTTCAGTGAGGCCCGAATATCGCTGAAAACATTAGAAATTAAGTTAGACTTGTTTAATAGATCGACCTACTAATTCAGTCATCATATTTTCCAGCGCAGCGGCGTTAATGGACAGAAATAATAAAAAAGGAATACATGAAAAATAACAAAAAATAAATGCCTACATATAGCGTTTAATGCGGTAAAAACCTGATTATGATCTTGGAAATTCTAAATATATCGCGTGATCATTTATTGCTTGTTTACGGACTTTTTACGATTTGGTGGAAGTGGTACAACGTTATTTTATTACTAATCATTTGAATAAACATCTTAATCTTACTTTTCAATAAGTTGCCTACTAATATTATATTATTTTTATGACACCTACAATAATTATTAAATTATTATTGGTAAGGTAATTTTACGACCACCAGTGACGGCACACGACATTTTATTATACCGCCATCTACTGGAGAGTAGCCGAACCACTCATACAGAATGAGGACTGGGCGAAATACTCACTGTTTCCTACTTTGCGCCATCTACTGTCAAGTAGAGGCATTCATTGTCCTAACGTTTTACCTAGATGTCGCCTAGTGTGCACATTTAGCTACATTTTTATGTAACTAGATGTCGCTTATGAGACAATATCAATCAAGTTATTTTTGTTTTCAGGTTCCACCAATTTATGAATTAGACACGACCGACGTTTCAGCATGGGATACTCAAGTGAAAGAGAAAGCTATAAACATAATCGAAAATTATCTCAATGGAACCCCCTGCCAATATGAACCATTGAAATCAGAAATCAAAGAACTGAAAAAGAATATCAATTCTTTTTCAAACAATTACTGTGAAGCTTGTAAAAGAATTATCATTGGCGATAAGGAGTATGGAATACATTTACAATCCAATAGACATATGAAAGTGCTGAAAAAAAGAAAACTTGAAGAGAAAAAGGAATCTGAAACAAAACAAGAATCTGATACCCTTAATGTTTAACTTTGTGTGAAAATAAATCCAATCTGTTCAACTAAAATCTGACTTTATTATAAAATAATTCTTAAATATTTATAAACTACTAACAGTGGTTGCCTCTTCTAAATTCTTATTTTTAGGAGCTCTGTAATCATAATGCTCAAATTCTGGATATTCCTTAATGATCTCATTGTAAGCTTCACAGATTCTGGCAAATTCCGTATTTGCAATCTGAAAAGGTCTGGTTACGGGATCTATTTCAGCCAACTTATACATCCTTTCAGCCATTTCTACTCGCACCTCTTCCGGGAACAAAGTTTGAGCACCTCTGATGGAATATTTCTGTCTCATTGAAAAAATGTTGCGCACCACTTTCTCAACCAATTTAAATGGCAATTTTATGATTGGTTGCTTCATTGGAGTGAGAGTTACGACACCTACGTCGACCTCAGGTTTAGGCAAGAAAGCGGTGCCAGGGATGTCAAATTTGTACTTTACGTTGCACCAATTCTGACACATGACTGACAACCTGCATCTCTGTTTGTCCATTATCCGGGCAGCCATACGTTCCGCTACTTCTTTTTGAAAAGTTAAAGTCATTCTCGCTCTACCAAAAGCCCAAGGACCTTCTTGTTTGGAGATCATTTCTAGCCAGCGAATTATCAATATGGTAGATACACTAAAAGGCAGGTTTCCAATCAGATTTAAAGCTGGTGGAGGATCATTCCAGCCAACTTTCACATCTTCTGGTATGAAATGTGCGAGATCAGTTTTTAAAATGTCTCCTGTGATTATGTCTACATCTACTTTGTTTTTGCAAGCATCAGCAACTAATTCTAATGTAGGTACGAAGCGAGGGTCCTTTTCGATTAGGATAAGCTTTCTTGGTGCTTGGCGAATTATTGATCTAGTTATACCACCTGGCCCGGGGCCCACTTCACAAACGACGTGATTCTCTATATTGCCAGCAGCGCGCACTATTTTGTCGATCATCCGCGGCTCCATGAGAAAATTTTGCGATAACTCCTTGAGTGCACGGAGCTTATACAATCGAATAACATCTTTAATGGTTGGAAGAGGAGGCAACCTTATTTGTGCAACTTTTGTAGCTGCAGCCATTATTGTTGTATCTTCGCTGGCTCGTTGAAATCGTCGAGGAACGTTTCCTGCTTCACAGCGAAGATAGAATACAGGTAAATGCTAAACACTCCGGCGCCTATAGCGAATCCAGTGATCCTATTCTTCTTGGCGATCGTTTGCAACTTTTGGACGCGCTCGCGGTTCTTCTGCTCGATAATTTTCATATACTCCAGCTCGGCCTTCTTGAGGAGAGGGTCCTTAGCTTCGAGATTGATCTTGGGCTTGAAGGAGTCCCCCATTACGAAATATAATGCAAGTCCTAACCTCAAACAAACAGGAGAATAATAATAAATGACAGTGACACTGACATTTAAAGACTGTGTTACCAGTGTATTGATATTACGTATCATAGACAACAATCGATTTAACCTCTAAAACATAATGATAAAAAGCGATTCAGCTAACACTAGTAAATTATATGTTTCATTCTTACAAAATAAATTGCAGTACAAACAATCGGCAATCAATATTTATAGAGCGAATATTTCATGTTGGAATGACTTGCATTCGCATATGAATTTCGACCTTTATTTTTTTTTCATTAATGTTGCCACTTGTAAATATATGGTAGCTTTGGTAGTTTTACTATAAAATTACAAAAAATAGTCTGTAAATCGAACTTTGGCAGTAATAATGTAATAAAAGTAGGAACAAATCACTCTTTTTTGAGTCAATAACATTAGGGTCAGAGACTGATGATTTTCTCTGTCTGTGCTTCAAGTGAGTAAAATCTTAGACGAACTATATAATAATATAAACGTACACTCTGTCTAACCATCGCAGTCAGTAGAAAATGGCAGCAACTTCATAAAATATAGGCGCGAAGTGTTGGATCGCCATATTTTTTTTTTACTGACAGAGATGGTTAGACAGAGTATAGTGATTGATTAGATCCTCCTGGTGAGATGGATGCTTTGAGTATTGGGATGGATGTTATACTTTTTTCTTGCTTTCATTTGTACAAATACATTATATGCATTATTTATCACTCACTGTAGCATTTACCTCAATTTTATATTATTACAGTCCTTTAATGGAATACTTCTGCCGAATATTTGTTCGACACACGTGGCAAACTCTGTAAGAACTAGGTAGTTGGGCTACAACAAAGTAACCAATTGTAATTACTTTTAATAATTGTAAACATAAATAATCTATCAACAAATCAAGCACTGTTTTCAAACATCATAACAAATTCTGTTTTGCGCAATATTTTTATAAACAGCTGTTCATGACGTTTTAACAACAAAACAAAAGCCATGCAGGCAGACATTCGCATCGTTGTCCCGCTCTAAAAAGTGCATCTCTCTTGTACTCGTGTGTATTTTGCTTTGATCGGCAACTATAACAGCACAT